>PVLC010011818.1:10114-46104 GCA_004027655.1 Graphiurus murinus
TTTTTTTTGCGGTGCTGGGGATTGAACTCAGGGGCTTTCTACCTCCGAGCTACACCCCCAGCCCTATTTTTTATTCCTTATTTTGAAACCAGGTCTCACTAAGTTGCAGAGTGCCTCACTAGGTAGCTGAGGCTGGCTGCGAACCCGGATCCTCTGGTCTCAGCCTCCCGAATGCTGGGATTACAAGCGTGCGCCACCATGCCCGGCGGGTGATGTTTTCTTAATGGTCTTATTGCACTTTCCTGTGAATGAGTCTTTGCTGGAGCTGCCCTGTCTTCAGCTTTGAATTTTAGGGAGCAGTATTTGGTCCCTTTTCTCCTAGGAGCTCCCTGCGTTGCTTATGAAAATTGGTGGAGGGAGGCTGGGCTTCGCTAAACCCATCACAATGTCTTCAGGACATGTCTATCTTGGGGCAGTCAGGGGACCCTTTAAGGGACAAAGAGCTCTTCCTGGAAGACTTTCTATTTCTGCTTTATCAAAGAAGAGCACACTGACCTGATATTTGAAAGTGACATTCTAATGCAAGGTTTTTGCTTCTGTTTTTCCTGCACTCTTTAGCCCCGGCTTCTGTCATGTGTGAGCATTCAAAATATAGTTGTGAATAATATACTTTGATAAGTGGTGATGTAACAGCCAACTTCAGAGCAGTGTTAAGTGCTACAGAATGGTAAACAATGGTTACTGCTATAGGAACCAGAGAGAAAACATCTGAACTCAGGGTTGGAGGATCAGAAAAGCCTTCCTGAAGGCAAGGATGTCTTGGCTGAGATGCTCAGCTACCCTTTATACTGATTATAGATTTTAGTTAAAAAGAATCTCTGATTTCCTTGACAAAGGAGCTATGTCAGTCCTTAAAAAGAGAAAGGGGTGGGGGGAAATCCAGATGATGGAACATTCCAGTGTCAAGGAACTGTCATTTCAATTTGCTGCACTTTTGGAATGGGTCTGGCTTCTATCACATAGAGTTTGCAGCATCTTGTTGGAGACCATTGGAGCAGATGCATTTCTGAGGCTAATTTGCAGTCAAATGGTATTGTGTACATGAGAAAAAATGGGTGCAATGGCAGGCCCATTCCACTGGGAGAAGGAAAAGGCCCCCTTCACTCTGGATAGTGCAGCTCCGCACTGAAACACACAGCTGGCAGAGTCTGCTCATTTCAAGCATCCGTAATCCTTTGGCCAAGTGCAAATTGTGCAAAACCCACTTTGAACTGTGCATGCATCAGCTCTGATCATGCAAACATTGATAGTTAAATTGATCAGTACTTATGGATTGCCTAATGTGTGTTGAAAATTTTGATTATGGATTAAAGTGCCCATCCAGAGGTATTATAAGACCCAATATCCAGGAGGTAAAAGCAATTATCTAGGCATGAAATTAACTGGAGAGCTGTAAAAGGATTAGGGAGAGAAGTAATCCATTGGAGGTCTGTTTGGTGCTACTGCTGGCTGGTGCCTACCCGTAAAGTATGACCTGCCTCTGAGGAGATAAAATTGCATCAAGATGCAAATCAGTAGATTACTAAGTCCACAGTTAGTTTAGCTGAAGTGGTTATTTGTTTGTTTTTTATGGCCAAGTTTTCCTGATAAAGGAAGCAGGGCAATTCTTCAATTTGCACTTTGGAATGAGTAGCTTATCCTTTTGTACCAGTAACAGTTTAGAGACCAGCTATTTTTTGCCAATATAGATATTAATTTATTTTACCCTTTTTATTGGTGTATTGTAGTTTCACATCATAATGCAGTTCATAGTAGTGGTGACATACATGCACAGAGCACTTGGTGGGCTTTCCCCTGGCTCCCTCCCTATTTCTCCTTCTCCAAATAGGATGTTGAGATGGGCATTGGTATTCTCACATACATACATAACATATACCAGCTATTTTAGATAGTTCCAACAGAGGCAATATTGGTCCACTTGGTGTTGGTGGTGTTGGTAGTGGCCTCTGTGTGTGTGTGTATGAGTGTGTGTGCGTGTGTGTGTGTGTGTGTGTGTGTATGAGTGTGTGTGTGTGTGTGTGATATTCTGGTTCCTTTCTGCCTTTATACTTTCTCCTTTCCTTCTTCCTTGTTTCCTCTGCCTCCTCTTTGTCTGCCTCATTTTCCCTTTTCTTCCTCCTTTCTTACCACTATTTTACTATTTTTCTCTTGGTCTTTATTTTTCTCTCTTAAACAAAAATAGTCAGAATTTGATTCAGCTTTTAGTCTTTTAAAAAGAAAAATAAGAGAGCTCCGATACCCAAGATAAGAAACAAGAAAAGGAAACAATCACAAGATTACAGGATATTAAAATAATTGTAGCTGGTTCTGGTGAGGCACACCTATAATCCCAGTACTTGGGAGGCTGAGAGAGGAGGATCACAAGTTCCAGGACAGCCTTAGCAAGTCCCAAGACTCTCAGCAACCTAGCAAGACCCTGTTTCAAAACAAAACAAAGCAAAAATAATAATAAGAAAGAAAGAAAGAAAAGGGCTGGGCGTGTAGCTTGGAGATTAGAATACCCCTGGGTCCAATCCCTAATGAAACACACACACACACACACTCACACACACACAAATTTAATGCTAACCAAAATAATTATATACCAATAAATTAGAAAACCTTGATAAAAGAATTATTTTAAACAAAATGCGAATTATTAAATTTATCCTAGATAATACAAAAATTATAAATAAAACAATAGGAACAAAACATTGAAAACGGTGTTAATAATTAGACTCCCCAAAGCACCAAACTCCATGGTTTTGTAATAGAATGTTAAGAAAAAAAAAATCATACCAATGTCTTGTTATTATAATTGTTCCATAATATGGCATGCAGAAAGAAGAAAAACTTCAAAGATTTTTGTTTTTTGCAGTGCTCAGGATTGAAACCAGGGTCCAGTATACACTAGGCAAGCACTTTACCACTGAGCTACATCCCTAGCTAAAGTTATTTTTATGAAGCCCAAAGAAAAACCTAAAAAAAAAGAAAAAACATGATGCTGCATAATAAAAAAGAAAGCTATAGACTAATCTCACTAGTGTCAGTGTAATTATTAATATGAATATCATATTAGCGAGGATAACTCTGTAAAACATCAAAATAATAATCCACATTGATCAAGCTTAGATCACATTTCAAATTCAAGTTTCAGTATTAGAAAGTGATTAATAGAGCTGGGTGTGGTAGTGGATGCTTGTAATCCCAGCATTTGAGAGGCTGAGACCAGAGGATCAGGGCTCTTGGCCAGCCTCAACTACCTAGTGAGGCACTCCGCAACTAGTGAGACCCTGTTTCAAAATAAAGAATAAAAAATAGGGCTGGGGGTATAGCTCAGAGGTAGAATGCCATTGAGTTCAATCCCCAATACCACACACACACACACACACACACACACACACACACACACACACAAGAAAGTGATTAATATAATTCATCATAATAAGAGGTTAAGGGATAAAGCCATGTGATCCTCTCAATAGCTACTACAAAAATTTAACATTTTGTCAGATTGATAACTTAATAAAATCTACACAGATGGCTATTTATTTACCATGATAAATTTATATCAGCATATATTTGTTTATCTTATAGCTACCTGTCTTTCTAGCCATATGTCATTAAAATAAAAGTCACACTAAAAATACATTCCTCCTAAAAACATTAATAAGACAAAATAAGCAGTGTTAACATTCTGTAAATAACTGGCATGAATCAGAAAATCTGGCATGTAGAGGAAAGCTATAATCTGTAGGAAAAAAGTTGAGAAAGTCAACTGTTACAAACTTTGAGAGTTTAAAAAATGTGAGACTATTATAAATAATGAAAACCTTGAGTAAAGTGATGGATCCCAAAACTAATATAAAAATAAATATTTTTATTTATTTAAACAATTTATTTGAAAAAATGCTTAAAGAAAACCTACTTTTACAAGAAATAAACTATATAATTCTAGAAGTAAACCTAATTGTTAAATTTATATGAAGAAATATTCAAAATGTCCATGAGAAAATGAAAATGACTTGAATAAACAGAAAGAAACATGTTTATCTTGATGGAAAAATGCACTATTAAATTAAAGTCAATCTACTTAAATTGACCTAATTTAACATCTCAATTTTGAATAACCACACAGAAAATTTAAAAGATATTAAAACATATTGTAGAATTTCTGTACTTATAACTGTTTAGTAGTCACACATGAATATATAGATTAATAGAAAATAAAAGGCACAAAGGACTGATTTTTCTATAAATGGTATAGGATTAATTATCTAGACATAAAAAAGTTAGGAAAAATTAAAACCTTCCTATTTATATCATAATCAATTCTAGATGATTAAATATTTAAATGTGAAAATTTTTAAAAAAGTATACTAAAAGAAAATATGGTGAGATGCTATAATTCCATTTTGGTCCTGCTATTATATAAGAATAAGATTGATTTTTGCCTACTAATCTGTGTCCATCAGCCTTTCTAAATGTACTAATTAGGATAAATAGGTTTTTACTATTTTGGTGGTTTTTTTTAAGATTTTCTATGTATACAATCATGATAATTGTGACTAAAGACAGTTTTACTTTCCATTATTTCTGTCATTTCTTTCTTTATTTATTTGCTTACTTATTTTTTCTTGCTTTATTGCACTGGCTAGGACCTCTAATACAATGGTGAATGGAATACCAATCTTACATTTGTGGGAATAATTTTAATAACAAGTTTAATTTCCTTAATAGATATATAAGGCTATTTGGATTTTCTATTTCTTCATGTGTCTGTTTTGGTAATTTGAGTAGTGTAGCAGTTTTTTTCAAGTAAGCTAAATTGTTTGTCTTATTGGCATAAAGTTATTAATATTTTTCCCCTTTAAAAGTTTGTGCCAGGCTGCCGGGCGTGGTGGCGCACACTTGTAATCCCAGCATTCAGGAGGCTGAGACCGGAGGATCCGGGTTCGTGGCCAACCTCAGCTACCTAGTGAGGCACTCCACAACTTAGTGAGACTTGGTTTCAAAATAAAGAATAAAAAATAGAGCTGGGGGTGTAGCTCGGAGGTAGAATGCCTCTGAGTTCAATCCCCAGTACCGCAAAAAAAAAAAAAAGTTTGTGCCAGGCATGGTGGCACATGCTTGTAATCCCAGTACTTGGGAGGCTGAGACTGGAGATTCTGGATTCGAGGCTACCCTCAGCTACTTGGATCTTCTGGGACTTAGTGAGACTCCATTTCAAAAATAAGGAATAAAAAACAGGGCTGCGAATGTAGCTCAGAGGTAGAATGCCCCCGAGTTCAACCCCAGTACCGCAAAAAAAAAGTATTAGTTTGTGAAATAGGTAGTGATATCATCTTTTATTATTTGAATTGCTTATTGTGCTTTCTATCTATATTCTTTGATCACACTTTCTAGAGGTTTTTAAATTTTATTAATATTTCAAAGAAGCCAAGTATTGTTTTATTTATTTTAACTAAGGTTAGCTTTGTATTTTTTAAATTTATAATTAAATGAGAAATGTGTGCATGGATGTCTTTACCTATACTAGCTTGTACCTAACAAAGATGTGTAATTACAGGGCACCAAATAAAAAAAAATAATTTTATCTTTCCTAATCACTTATTCTCCAACTTAATTAGGATCTAAATGACTTTTTTGGGGGATTGTATTAGGAATTGAACCCACCAGTATTCTACTTTTGAGCTATACCCCCAGCCTTATTTAATTTTTTTTACTTTTTTTTTTTTTTTTTTTTTTTTTTCGGTACTGGGGATTGAACTCAGGGGCATTCTACCTCCGAGCTATACCCCCAGCCCTATTTTTTATTCTTTATTTTGAAACAGGGTCTCACTAAGTTGTGGAGTGCCTCACTAGGTAGCTGAGGCTGGCTGCGAACCCGGATCCTCCGGTCTCAGCCTCCCGAATGCTGGGATTACAAGCGTGCGCCACCACGCCCGGCAATTTTTTTTACTTTTGAAATAGGGTCTCACTAAGGTGCTAATGGCCTATCTAAATTGCTGAGACTGGCCTCAAACCAGCGATCCTCCTGTCTCAGCCTCCCAAGTATAGGTGTGTGCCACCAAGCCGGACAACTCTTCTTTTCTAGCTTCTTTAAGTGAAAAACTAGAGGATTGCTTTCAAAATATTTTGTGTTTTATATAAACATTTAAATATTTATTTTTCTCTAAGTCTTTAGAACATTCCACAAATTTTCATACCTTTTAAAATATTTTTAAATTTCCATTGTGACTTCCCCTTCGACCCATGGATTATTTATATTTAGCATGTTGTTTAATTCTGAAATATTTTGAATTTGTAAAGATACTTTATTAACAATCATATGGAATTTTGTTGTCAGAAAACATACTCTGTAAGCTCTGACTGTCTTGAAATTTATTGTGCCTTATTTTTAGTGGACTATTTGGTTAAGTTTTCTTAGTACTCTTGAAAAATATACATTTCACAGTTTATATTTATTGACATTCAATAAATATCAATTAGTTGTTCTCATCTTCTAGATTTTTACTAGTATTTTAAGTAGTTGTTCAACCAATTCCTCAGAGAAATGTTAAAATCTTGAACTTTGCTTATTCGTTCCCTTCTTTCTTCCTGTCAGTTTTTGCTTTGGTGTATTTCTATTATTAAGTGTATATACATTGTGTGTGTGTGTGTGTGTGTGTGTGTGTGTGTGTGTGTGTGTATGTGTGTGTGTTACTGGGGATTGAACCCAGGGGCATTCTACCTCTGAGTTATACCTACAGTCCTTTTTACTTTTTATTTCTTTGAAACAGGGTCTCATTATATTGCTGAGGCTGTCCTTGAACCTGTGATCCTCCTGTCTCAGCCTCCCAAGTGCTGGGATTACAGGCATGTTTCTACCATGCCTGGCTAAGTGCATATACACTTATGATTAAATTATTCTGATTAACTGACCCTTTATCATTTTGAAATGTCTAGGATTTGAGGAGAGTTTTATGCAAATTTTACCCACTTGTCCCATTGTGGCTTATTCTTTTATAGCATTTCTCTTCCCAATTTCTAGTCTTCCTGGCATTTATGAACTCTGACCTTTGATACCTTATGTTAATAAGCCTGCCATACCTTTCATCTTAGGTTAATAAGCCAGCTGTGCCTTTTCCCTTGATACCTGGAAGAGACTTGGGTAACTACTTTATGCACAGTGGAGAGTTTCTCTAGGGAGTAAGACAACCAGCAAACCCATTATAATTATTCTAAAATTAATGATACTAACATGCTATAATCATTTCTGACTTTTTTTGGCTTTTAAAGTAGATGTCATTAATTAATCATGAAAATCCTTCTTACGATTCTGGGTAAGGAGGATGATATTTTCAATAGAGAGAATTAAGACATATCCCCAAAGTCAATACCCTGGAGTGATGTGTCAGGCCTTCTTTTTGTTTGCTTAATCTTCTCTGTTGTATGATCTAGACCATCAATTTGACTGTAAAATTCTCCTATAAGGTGGATAGTAAAAAATTTAGCGCATGGTGACACATACCTGTAATCCAAATACTTGGGAGGCTGAAATAGTAGAATCTCAGGTACAAGGCCAACCTTAGCAAGAATCTGCTTCAAAAAAAATAATGTTTTCCAGTTGCATCCATTTCCCTACAAATTACATGATTTTGTTCTTTTTTATGGCTGAGCAAAATTCCACTGTGTACATATCCCATAGTTTTGTAGTCCATTCATCTGGACCTCTTGGCTGGTTCCATAGTTTGACAATTGTGAATTGTGCAGCTATAAACATAGATACACATACATTAGTCTGGTAGTTTGGTTTCAATTCTTTTGGGTAGTTACCCAGAAGTAGTATTGCTGGATCATATGGTAGGTTCATTCCCATTCGTCTGAGGAACCTCCATACTGTTTTCCAAAGTGGTTGCACTAATTTGCAATTCCACCAGCAATATATTAGGGTTCCCACTTCTCCACACCCTTACCAGCATTTGTTGTTGTTTGTGTTTTTGATGATTGCCATTCTAATTGGGGTTAGGTGAAATCTCAAGGTAGTTTTGATTTGCATCTCTTTGATTGCTAATGGTGTTGAACATTTCCTCATACATTTATTGGCCATTTGTATTTCTTCTTTTGTGAAGTGTCTATTTAGATCATTTGCCCATTTTTTGATTGGGTTTTTTGTTTTCTTAGCTGTGAGTTTCTTGAGTTCTCTGTATATTCTAGATATTAGTCCTCTATGAGAAGAATAGCTGGCAAAAATTTTCTCCCATTCTGTGGGCTCTCTGTTGAGATTCTTGATAATTTCCTTTGCTGAACAGAAGCTCTTTAGTTTAATGCAATCCCATATATTGATATTCCTTTGAGTTGCTTGTGCCTTTTGGATCTTGTTGAGAAAGTTTTTACCTGTGCTTATGTGTTTAACTGTTGGACCTATGCCCTCTTCAAGTAGCTGCAAGGTCTCTGGCCTGACTTCTAGGTCTTTGATCCACCTTGAGTTGACTCTTGTGCAGGGTGAGAAAGTGGGGTTTATTTCCATTTTTCTGCATATGGTTAGCCAGTTTTGCCAACACCATTTGTTGAAGAGGCTGTCTTTTTTCCATTATATGGTTTTGGCTCCTTTGTCAAAAATCAATTGACTGTAAGTGTGTGGGTTTGTTTCTGAGTCTTCTATTCTGCTCCATTGGTCTATGTGTCTGTTGTTGTGCCAATACCATGCTGTTTTTATTACTGTGGCTTTGTAGTAGAGTTTGAAGTCAGGTATTGCGATGCCTTCTCATGGTTCTTGTTGCTAAGAACTACTTTGGCTATTCTGGGCTTTTTGTTGTTCCAAATGAATTTAAGGACTGATTTTTCTATGTCTGTGAGGAGTGACCTTGGTAATTTAATGGATATCACATTGAATTTGTAGATACTTTTGGGAGAATGGCTATTTTGATGATATTTATTCTGCCTATCCAAGAGCATGGAAGACCTTTCCATCTTCTAAGGTCTTCTTCATTTCTTTTACGTGAGATTAGTCAGTCACAAAAAGTAAAAAATTGTATTCTTTCCCTAATATGTGGAAGCTAGGTAGAAAATGGGATGTAAGATGGACTCTAGACAAAGAAGGAGCAACCTTAGATGAGCAAAGAAGGTGATGTAATTGAAGGTGACCGGAGGGGCACCCTAATGCACATGATGTACTTTCACAAACATATCAAAATCAATCCCTAAACTGAACTTGAGAAGGAGGGAGAAGGGAATGGAGCAGGAATTGGGGAAGGGTTAAATGAGAGATGTGTGCATGTATGCCTTTACCAGCTTATACTAACAAAGATGTATGATTAAAATGCACCAATACAAAATTGACTAGAAAATAAAATAAAGTAAAAGGCTGGGGATGTAGCTCAGAGGTAGAATGCCCCTGGGTTTAGTTCCTATTACCCCCACCTCCTCAAATTTAAAATGTAGTTAGGGAAGATATCTTAGAGGTCATTTTATCTTTGCTCCATGTTTAGTAACATCTCTTATGGGTAAAAACTCACTTAGCTTATGCCACAAAACTTGTAGTAAAAGAAAACAAACTCTTATTATTACTGCTGGAATTAGAATTTGGATCAGTCCACTGACTCAAGATCTATTTTGAGAAGCTGCACAAAAAGAAATCAGTTTTATCTTCTCCATGAAAGCTCTTCAAATATCTGAAGACATCTGTAATGAGCCTCTGATTCTTAGTTTTCCTTGGCTTACAGCATGCTTCAACATCACCATTCCTTCCAACATTCTTTGCATGAACTTGTCAACTAACTGTTAGTTCTTTTCCTAAGTCTGTGAATTGCTCTGAAGTCCCACATCTTTGTGTGGTTGATTATTTTAAGCCTGTGTAGAGCTATCAACTAGAGAGTGATAAAAATTGATAGGAATGTAGTTTGATAAGTCTCAGAAAGTGCACCCATGCAAATAATGATTGCCTCGGTAATTATCTCAGTCTTCAATTTTTGCTTAGGTCTTTCTGCCAAGTTAATTCCATAACTTAAATGTGGAGGAAATAAAAGACCTCTGTTCTTCCTATCTTTCCTTCTTTAGCCAGCTAGCAAATTTAGTAGTTTTTATTATCTCCTTTTCTTTCTTGTTCTTTCAACCTGTTGCTGTCATGCTCCCAATTAGAACTTTTTGAGCACTGTCTGTGTTCTAAGTATATTACCTGTTTTATCACAGTCATTGTAGGTATCATCTTCACATTTCATTGATCAACAATCAGAATGATTAAACCAGTTAATTCAGGACCCATAGCTGATTATTACCAGAACTACCTTCGAACTCCTACATTTTCATTCATACCATTATCTTGTGATAACTTTCCATTATACTTCACAATTATTTCCATTGGTTTTGCAATATGATTGTTTACAATCTTCCTTTTCAATTAAATCAAGAGTGGTCTCTCTAAGGGGAACATGTGGTATGAAATTTTTCATCTTTATTACCAAGTATAGTGCTTTGGTTATATAGAAGGGCTCTCAATAAGTGAATGTTGGAATGAAAATTCCAACACTAAAAATAATAATCTTTTTCAGGGCCTGGAGCTGCTGGACTTGCATATGCCATGGGCTAACAACATTTTGTTTAACTTTATAGGTTGTTTTGTTAAGTCAGCAATGATGGAATAGAATGTTATCTAAGGTTTGGATGTATTTATGTGTCTAAGTCTTGGCAAGTTGTGTGTGTGTGTGTGTGTGTGTGTGTGTGTGTGTGTGTATGTGTTACAAAACTTTTAGAAGAAAGTCTTTTAAGGAATTTTTAATACTTTTATTGGTGCATTATAATCTCACATCATAATGCAGTTAATGTGGTTCATAGTTTTGGTAACATACATGCACACAGCACTTGGTGGGCCTTCCCCCAGCTCCCTCCCCACTCCCCCTTCCCCATACAGGATATTGAGATTGACATTGGTACTCTTGTATCCTCACTTAGGTACATAATATCAATGGAAGTGATTCCTTCATTGATCCTCCCTCTCCCTCTCCCTCTCCCCCTAGACCACCTCCCTCGCTCCACTGGAGTTTCTCTTCCATTATGTAAAGTCCCTCTGGTATTCCAACAACTTCCATATACGAGAGAAAACGTATGATCCTCTGTGATTGGCTAATCTCACTTAATATAATGTTCTCCAGGTCCATCCATTTTCTTGCAAATGACATAAATTTGTTCTTGATTCCATTGTATTATATCTCATAATTTTGTAATACATTCATCTGTTGATTAATGGGTTGGTTCCATAATTTGGCTATTGTGAATTGTGTTGCTCAGCCTCAGCTACCTAGTGAGGCGCTCCGCAACTTAGTGAGACCCGGTTTCAAAATAAAGAATAAAAAATAGGGCTGGGGGTGTAGCTCAGAGGTAGAATGCCCCTGAGTTCAATCCCCAGTACTGCAAAAAAAAAAAAAAAAAAAAAAAAAGCATAATGTTAGAAATGGCTACTTAGCTCTGAGTTCAGAAAGTATAAACCAAACCTAGAGAGAAAGTTGATCATGTGTAGTATAAGTGTTCGTGAAGCAGTCATAATTTTACAATCAGTAACTTAAATCTGTGAATTGCGAATTGTGTTGCTATATATATTCATGTATTACTATACTATTCTGATTTCAGTCCCTTTGGAAAAATACCCAGGAGTGATATAGCTGGATCATATGGTGGATCCATTCTTAATTTTCTGAGGAATCTCTACACTGATCTCCATAGAGGCTACACTAATTTGCAATTCCAACAACAGTGTAGAAGAGTTCCTATTTCCCCACATCTTTACCAGCATTTATTGTTCTTTGATTTTTTAGAGATTGTCATTCTGATTGGGGTTAAATGGACTCTCAGTGTGGTTTTGATTTGCATCTCCCTGATTGCTAATGATGTTGAACATTTTATCGTGTATTTATTGTGCATTTGTATTTCTTCTTTCATGAAACGTCTATTTAGTTCAATTGCCCATTTCTTGATTCAATTTTTTAGTGTTAAGTTTTTTAAGTACTTTGTATATTAGTCGTCTATCAGAGGAATAGCTGGCAAAGATCTTCCATTCTGTAGCCTCTCTCTTTAGACTTTTGATGGTTTCCTTTAATGACAGAAACTTTTTAGTTTAATGCCATCCTATTTATTAATTTCAGTTTTAATTTCTTGAGCTTTGGGGGTCTTATTGAGGAAGTTTCTACCTGTGCCTGTATGTTGGGGTGTTGGACCTATGCCTTTCTCCAGTGATTTCTAGGTCTCTGGTATAATTTCCAGGTCTTTGATTCATCTCAAGTTGATTCTTGTGCAGGGTGAGAGGTAGGCATTTAATTTCATATTTCTGCAAATGGATAACCAGTTTTCCCAACAGTATTTGTTGAAAAGATTGTCTTTTCTCCAATGTATGTTTGGCATCTTTGTTGAACTGGCTATCTATTGGGATGGGAGTTTGTGGGTACTTGTAAGCACTGGTTAGTACCTGCACTCAGGTCTTTGCTCCTCATTGAACTTAGCTGTACAAATGAGATTAAAGAAAACAAATAATCAGAGTGAGGAAGGACAAAGTAGCAATAATGAAACTAGTTTTAAGTTACTGATTGTAAAATTATGACTGCTTCACGAACACTTATACTACACATGATCAACTTTCTCTCTAGGTTTGGTTTATACTTTCTGAACTCAGAGCTAAGTAGTCATTTCTAACATTATGCTTTTTTTTTTTTTTTTTTTTTTTTTGCAGTACTGGGGATTGAACTCAGGGGCATTCTACCTCTGAGCTACACCCCCAGCCCTATTTTTTATTCTTTATTTTGAAACCGGGTCTCACTAAGTTGCGGAGCGCCTCACTAGGTAGCTGAGGCTGGCCGCGAACCCAGATTCTCCGGTCTCAGCCTCCCGAATGCTGGGATTACAAGCGTGCGCCACCACGCCCGGCTTAACATTATGCTTTTAAGTAAAAAAAAAAAAAAAAAAAATCAAGGCAGGGGTACTTTTTGTGGCTTTTGGGCAAAGTTTCAACAAATTAAGTTTTGACATTTGATAAATGCTAAAATATCTCATCACACTTTAATAGGAACTGGGATTTTTTTCTTGCCCCTACTATTCAGTCCAAAAGTTTGGGGACTTGGCAGAAAACCTTGGGAAAATTAAAATTCTACTTCCAATATGCTATTTCTCATCGTAATTTAAAATAAACAACAAAAGAGGAAAAAATTAAAGATAGGCTATGCTGCAACTTTTTCCATGAAAATAATACTCAGTTCCCTCCCCAATCCCCCCCAAAAGTTGCCAAGATCAGTGTAGCACTGATTTATTTATTTAGTTAGCCCATTAGAGTACACAAAATGCAGCTTAACTTTCAGTGTCACATGTTAATTTTTGCCCTGAGACATCTGGTGCAGGAACTACAGTGCTTTGATGAAAGCAGAGAAAAGGCGATTTACATGATTACAGCTTTAAAAATGACCTTCTAAAATAGGATCATGCGAAATACTAAAATATATCACGTTAAAATAGCATCATGTGATAAGTGTTTTGATCTTAAAGTGCATGCATAAAAGACGAAGGTAGCCTGTTTTCTTGCCTTTCGTCTCCTGGCCTTGTTCTGGTTGAAACCTATGGTTCTGGAGGGAATCTAAGAAGGAAAATTTCATTGAGTTGAGAAAATGGTTTTTCTGCTTTATTTTTCTATGGGTAGAGTGGACAGCTATCTTTTTGACTAGCAGATTTTTTGCTGTAACGATTCGATAGGGCTGAAACAGGCTGCCCTATCTTTTTAAATCCCCTATATTCATGTTTTCTGTCTACACAGGGTTGTTCACATTCCTTTGGATATTCCACTAATCTTGATTTACTTGCTTCCATAGGATCAGGGTTCTATGTGTGGCCCTGAACTTTCTATCCTATGTTTGGTCAAAAATTCTATACCATTTACTCCATTTCCTCTGAGTCCTCACAGACAGTTGGTTTGCTAATCTAATACATTAATTCAGGCTAAAATACTACACAGATAATAGCCACTAAATATGTTGCCTATTCTCTTAGAGTTTATGAATGATTGCTTAAAGGAAATAAAATTCATTTATTCCTCTATATATACTATATACCTCTGGAGTAAAACCTGAATATCAGAGGTTTGAGTGCATGAATCATATTACTTTGAAGAGTCATATAATTATTATTATTATTATTATTATTATTATTATTATTATTGTGTTTCAGTGTGTGTGTGTGTGTGTGTGTGTGTGTGTGTGTGTGTGTGTGTGTTTTACTGGGAATTGAACACAGAGGCATTCTACATCCGAGCTACAACCCTAGACCAATTTTGTTTCTTATTTGGAAACAGGGTTTCACTAGGTTGCTGAGAACTTCACTAAATTGCTGAGGCTATCCTCAAACCTGTGATACTCTTGTCTAAGCCTCCCAAGTACTAGGATTACAAGTGTGCACCACCACACCTGGCTTTAGAATTATGTTTTGCTACTTTCACTGCACTAACTCTTGAGTTAAAAATGTGCATGATGCTGCCAAAGCATCTTCAGTGGCAAATTAATGGCCTCAAATAAAAAGTAATACTACATTAATTTTTAAATAAAATGACATTAATATTACATAAAACAGTAACTTATATTATATTAATTAATAAATAAAAACAACAGCAAAAGTTAAAAAGGAATGCAGAAAAACATAGGAAAGAAACTATTAGTGATAAATGCAGAAATAAGTAAATTAGAAATAAAAAAATATTAATAGCTGGGTGTGGTGGTACATGCCACTAATCCCTGGGAGGCTGAGCCAGGAGTGTTAAAGGTTTGAGGATAGCCTCAGTAATGTAGTGAGACTCTCAGCAACCTAGCAAAACCCTGTTTTAAAACAAAAATAAAATAAAAAAGGCTGGGGGTGCAGATTAGAAGTAGAATGCTCCTGGTTTCAGTCCCTGGTACCACACACAAAAAATTAACAGTTTAGCAAAAAAAAAAAAAAAAAAAAAGTTGTTCTAAGGTATTGTAAACTGGACAAATGTGTAGCTTAATTACTTAGAAGAGAAGAGAGATGTTATTTAGGAGAGAAGTTAGAAACACTGCAACTTAATACATGCAATTTAGCTATAAATAGAAAAGAAACATTTAAAGTTGAGAGTTAAAACAAGTATATGCTAATAAATCTGAAAATCCAAATAAAAAGAAAAATCTCATGGGAAAATATCCAAACTAGCACCTAGAAGTACAAAACCTAAGTATATCTACAAACAAACAAAAAATTTTTAAAAATTTTTAAATGTTGGGTAGGCATCCGGATCAAAAAAAGAAATGGCACCATTTGATGTCCTCATTCATGCTAATCACAGGTTTTCTTAGATCCATTTTATGCAAAGGAGGGATCCTTCAGGAGGTTCCAGACTCCAGGAGACTTCTAAGTGACAGTTGTTGGAAGATATTCTATGGCAGTCCAGTGCATCAATAGGCTGCACAAATTCAGTCCTGGACCAAGAGTTGAGACACAAGAACACTCTGTGGGAGAGACTCACAAAGATGGACAGAACCTTGGAATCCCCAGGACACATCCCTGACCAAATCTTGCTGCACAGGGACCTGGCTCTGGTTTCAAAGCATTGGATGTTATATCTGTGTTACAAGAATTTGAGTAAAGCAAGCAGTCGCAAAGGGCTTCATTCCCAAGTGAAGACTCAAGCTAAGACCATCTCCTGGACCTCTTCTTGAGAGTTATGCAATCAACTCAGGGAGAAGCTATCATGGCAACATCTGGTGCTACTTAAGTAGAGTAGAGATCTAAGAGGATACAGCTACAGTGGTCCTGATCAACTCCTCCTTTACTGATCTTTTTTCCAGGATGACTAAGGAATTCATTCATTATGGAAAGTGTTCAGGAAGCAGTTTCCTCCCCCAGCAGCACTTTGGAGGTGCTGGTGACCCCGGTATCAGCACTGGAGCCCGTTTCTCCAGTGGACTCAAACATAGGGAAGACCACATTTGGAATTTCAGGAGCTGATGCCCATTTTCTAACTCTTGCACTGGAATGGAAGTCTAAAAAATCCCCTTGAAACAAAGTATCCCAAACAGAAATTCATCTCCTAGATTCCCAGTTTTTTGAAGAAAAGACTTTCAGCTACAAGGCCCTGGACTATATTATGAACAGTCCAGGAAAGTGGGATGCAAACCAGGCTTTTTACAAAGAAAGAAATCCTCATCTTAGTCCTGACTGATCCCCAGTGGCCCTGATGCTTCCTCACCTGGTGATATTCAGCTGAGCCTCATGGTCATGTGTGGGTACTCTAGCATGTCCAGGTTCAGGTATCCCCAAGAGTGACAGAGATCAGACTCTAACATTGGGAAGCTCTACTAAGGATGCCATTAGAGGCTTTAGCATCTGTAGCTACTACCTGATAGCTGTACTACTCTTACCCATCCATTCCATTCACATGGAATGAAAGCAACCTGGATATTGTGCATAATCTTGTTGATGGGACTTTCAATGTGAATCACTAGTATTTTTGCATCTATGTTCATTGAGGCTATTGGTCTGTAATTTTCTTTCTTTCTTTCTTTCTTTTTTTTTGCGGTACTGGGGGTTGAACTCAGGGACATTCTACCTCCGAGCTATACCCCCAGCCCTATTTTTTATTCTTTATTTTGAAACCGGGTCTCACTAAGTTTCAGAGTGCCTCACTAGGTAGCTGAGGCTGGCCCCAAACCCGGATCCTCCGGTCTCAGCCTCCCAAATGCTAGGATTACAAGCGTGTGCACCACGTCTGGCTTTGTAATTTTCTCTCTTGAAGTATCTTTATTCTGTTTTGGTATCAAGGTGATACTGGCTTCATAGAGTAAGTTTAGGAGTGTTCTACCTTTTTCTATTTCATGAAATAATTTAAAGAGCCTTGGGATTAGTTTCTCTTTAAAGGTCTGTAGAATTCACCTGGGAATTCATCTAGTCCTGGACTTTTCTTTGTTAAAAGACTTTTTATTACCCCTTCAATCACTTGGCTTATTATAGGTGTCTGTCAACAAATGAATTGATAAAGAGAATGTGATGTGTACACACAATGGAATTCTACTCAGCCATAAAGAAGAACAAAATTATGTCATTTGTAGGAAAATGGATGGAGCTAGAGAATATTAGACTAAGTGAGATCAGTCAGTCTCAGAAAATTAAGGGTCATATGTTTTCCTCTAATATGTGGAAACCAGAGAGAGCATGGGAAACAGAAAGGACTTAAGAGAAATCAGGAGAGAAATCAATAGAATAGCAGAAGAGATTGAGGAGGGAAATGGGGAGAAGAAAAGGAAGATAGAGGAAGGAAGGAAATAGTTCAAATAATGTTATGTTCGTATACAAAGATATCACTACCAATCTTACTAACATGTACAAGGAGGGAGTAAGGGGCAGTGGGGAGGGATGTGGAGGATAATACATCAAGTGATGTGTGCCTGTATCAGTATATCTCTTTGAATCTCACTATGATGTATAATTACAGTGTACCAATAAAATATAAAAGCAATATCTTTTCTATATTAAAATAATCCATTAGAAATCAGTGTTAAAAGGTCCATTTATAGTTAGAATTAAGTCAGATCTGAGTCAGCGTTAAGCTGAAGCTGAAGATTCCTTTTTAAAAAAATGTTGTGAAACCATATTTCTCATCCTCCTTTCCTGACTTCTTCCAAATAAAAGTATACTTTGGTGTGAGAAAGGCCATTTTACTTTTAGCACTGATGTACAAAGAAAATATTGACTCTGATTCCTTAACTTAAAAATAAAGCTAAACTCAATAAATGAAATTGAAGGGCAAAAAACAAACTGGAAAAATAATGCAACATAAATTAATAACATGTAACGATTTACTACAAAACAATAATAAAATGGGTAGACTCATGATCAGGTATTTTATTTTAATAGCCAACAAAAAGATAATATTATATTTTGCTGGTTATGAAAATCAAATTACAATAATACTGCCATAATCATGTTTTACTTATGAAACCAGAATATGCTGAAAAATTAGCCCCTATGGTGCTGGAGGAGATATGTCATGGTACATGTGTAAGAGGGTGGTGGGAGCAGAAGTCCATGTAACTTCCCATAGAGTGTTGTGTACACGTTTAAAAAACTTTAAAAACCTGCATCTTGTTTTACCTAACAGTTTCATGATTGAGAATTCAGCCAAAGCAAATCAATAATCATATATCCAAGGAGATGTGGTCAAAGACATTCATTTCAGTATTATTTGTATTAGGGGAATTTGGAAACAACCTAAATTTCCAAGTAAAGATAGATAAGTAAGTTGTGATACTGCCAAATATATTATAAAAGGACAGTCACTATATCACTTTAGTGAGAAAAAATAGCAAAAAGTTCATACTTTTAGGTTATGCTTTCTTGTATCAAAAGTCATTAGTTTTATAATCAGAGCATCTAAATTATACAGAATGGTAAGTTTCGTTTTGGCATAGTCACACATATATAAAAAAACACACACACACACACAATTTGGTCAATTTCACTGTTCAATATCCATCCTCTCCTCACCCAGCCTCCATTCCTCCCTCCTCCCATCTCCTCTCTCTACCCTCTTTCACCTTCTACTTTCCTTGCTGTCCTTTCTTTCTCCTTGTGGTTTTTTCCCCCTCTAGTATCCACATAGGAAAGAAAACATACCATGCTTTCCCCTCTAAGACTGGCTTGTTTCACTCAGAATTATGTTCTCCAGTTCTATCCATTTTCCTGCAAAGATGTAATTCTGGTCTTTATGGCCAAGTAAAATTCTATTGTGTGTATATACAAACATTTTCTTTACCCATTCATCTACTGATGGACACCTGGGTTGGTTCCATAATTTGGCTATTGTGAATTGTGCTGCTATAAACATGAATGTGCAGGTATCACTATAGTATTATGACTTTAATTCTTTTGGAAAGATACCAAGGAGTGGTATAGATGTGTCATAATGGTGGTTCTATCCCTAATCTTTTGAGGAATCACCATAGTGATCTTCATAGTGGTTGTACTAACTTACAATCCCAACAACAGTGTCTAAGTGTTCCTGTTTTCCCACATCCCCACCCAGCATTTTCTTTTTATTTTTTGTATTTATTTTTTTATTGTAATAATTCATGCTTTGTATATATACATTATTGTTAGGTACAAATTGATAAAGACAAATGTGCACACATTTCTCATCTGACCCTTTCCCCAATTCCCACCCCGCTCCCTCGCCCTCCCTCCCTCTCAAGTTCAATTCAGTGAGTGACCTTGATATAATTGTGTAAGTACATCATGTGCCTTAGGATGCCCTCCCTCCCACACCCCCCGTCCATCCCCTTTGGTTAAATCAACTTCTTTGTTTATCGAGGGTCTCTACTTTTTCATCTGGGGACCTTCTTATGCCCCATCTTTTCCCTAACATCCGCATATTAGGGAGAACATATGCTTCTTTACTCTTTATGACTGGCTAATCTTACTTAACATAATGTTTTCCAGTTGCATCCATTTCCCTGCAAATAACATGATTTTGTTCTTCTTTATGGCTGAGTAAAATTCCATTGTGTACATATCCCATAGTTTTGTAATCCGTTCATCTGTTGATGGACATCTTGGCTGCTTCCATAGTTTGGCTATTGTGAATTGTGCAGCTATAAATATATATACACATTCGTCAGTCTGGTAGTTTGGTTTCCATTCTTTTGGGTAGATACCCAGAAGTGGTATTGCTGGGTCATAAGGTAAGTTTATTCCCATTTGTCTGAGGATCCTCCATACTGTTTTCCAAAGTGGTTGCACAAGTTTGCAATCCCACCAACAATGTATTAGGGTTCCCACTTCTCCACACCCTTGCCAGCAGGTGTTGTTGTTCGTGTTTTTTATGATTGCCATTCTGATTGGGGCTAGGTGAAATCTCAAGGTAGTTTTGATTTGCATCTCTCTGATTGCCAATGATGTAGAACATTTCCTCATACATTTATTGGCCCAATGGAGCAGAATAGAAGACTCAGAAACAGACCCACAGACTTACAGTCAACTGATTTTTGACAAAGGAGCCAAAAACATACACTGGAAAAAAGATAGCCTCTTTAACAAATGGTGTTGGCAAAACTGGTTAACCATATGCAGGAAAATAGAAATAAATCCCACTTTCTCACCCTGCACAAGAGTCAACTCAAGGTGGATCAAAGACCTGGAAGTTAGGCCAGAGACCTTGCAGCTACTTGAAGAGGGCATAAGACCAACACTTCAACACATAGGCCCAGGTAAAAACTTTCTCAACAAGACTTCCAAAGCACAAGCAACTCAAAGGAAGATCAATACATGGGATTGCATTAAACTGAAGAGCTTCTGTGCAGCAAAGGAAACTATCAAGAACCTCAACAGAGAGCCTACAGAGTGGGAGAAGATTTTTGCCAGTTACTCTTCAGATAGAGGTCTAATATCTAAGATATACAAAGAACTCAAGAAAATCACAACCAAGAAAGCAAATAACCCAATCAAAAAATGGGCAAAGGATCTAAATAGACACTTCATGAAAGAAGAAATACAAATGCCCACCCAGCATTTTCTATTGTTTGTATTCTTTATGACTCCCATTCTAACTGCAGTTAGATGGAATGTCAGTGTAATTTTGATTTTCATTTATTTTCCTGATAGCTAAAGATGTTGAACTTTTTTTTTGTATAGTTGTTGGCCATTTATACTTCTGAGAAATGTCTGTTAAGTTCACTTGTTGATTTATTGATTGGGCTATTTGTTTTCTTACAATTAAATATTAGTTTATTTGAATCCAAACTTAAAAATTGAAGTCACCTCCCTCCCTCCTTCCTTCTCCTCCTCCTCCTTCTCTTCCTTCTCCTCCTGCTCCTCCTGCTCCTCCTCCTCTTTCTTCTTCTTCTTCTTCTTCTTCTTCTTCTTCTTCTTCTTCTTCTTCTTCTTCTCTCTCTCTCTCTCTCTCTCTCTCTCTCTCTCTCTCTCTCTCTCCCTCTCCCTCTCCCTCTCCCTCTCCCTCTCCCTCTCCCTCTCTCTCTTTTCTTGATAGTACTGCTGGGGATTGAATCTAGGGGCATTCTACCTCTGAGCTATGTCCCCCAGCTCTTTTTATTTGTATTTTTTACTGTGAAATGGGCCCTTGCTAGGTTGCTGAGACTCTCTCTAAGTTGCTGAGACTGGCTTCAAACCTATGATCCTCTTTTTTTAAGCCTCCTAAGTACTAGGTTTAGAGGTGTGTGTCACCATGCCTGGTGTCAACTCTTTTTGAAATAAACTTTTATTGGTACATTGCAATTGTATGTCATAGTGAGTTTTCAACATTCTTCTTATCAGGAAAGATATTTTAAAGTGGGAAAAAGGTGATATGAAGGCTGAGATTATGGAAATGTTTTCCTAAGGATTCTCTGCCTCCTCTGATCATACCTGAGTGGGTTGCAATCTTGGATACTGAACTCAGTAGCTCTGTGACTTAGACAATTTCTCCCAGCCTTATTCTTCTCACTTATGAGTCAGTATTAGAATCATGTCTACTTCAAAGGGTAGCTGTGAGGAAAAAAGAAATTTGCATGGGTAATGTACTTAAAAGAGTCATTACATTCAGAAAGGACTCAATAAATGTGATGGAGAATAAAGAGCAGTCAACTTTTTTGATGAACAATGGAAAAATTTCTGCTCAGCTTTCAGTATTAGAGAAATCTACATTTCCTGAGAAAATATGCATTAAAATTTAATCTAATATATTAAGCCTTAAAATGTAGTATGCCTCCCTTCTTTCTTTGGCCACTTATTCATAAATTTAGGGCCTAATTCATAGTCATCTCTACTAAGTCTACAGGACCAGACACATTTTTCTTTGTGCTCATTTTACTTATTACTTTCTTAGTTTCCTACCAATTTTCCCCTTCTATTAGAATCACCAGGAAATTATAGGACACTCAGTCAAATATTCATCTCAGATAAACAATGAATAATATTTTTGATATTAAGAATGTCTCAAATATTGCACAGAGTATATTTATACTGAAATATTATGTCCTATTTTGTGCAATTAAAATTTCACAGGAGTCCTGTATTTTATGTGTTTAATATGGCAACTCTTTATGTTATATTTGTAAATAATTAAGTTGCTGCAGATCCTTTGTGGAACAATATCAGAATAAATTAATGAATGGATAAATAAGTGAATGGGTATATGAGTGAAAATACACCCCAGGTAGGAGAAAAACTCTTGATATTTCTTCTTAAATGCTAAAGAAAGAATTCAGAATTTCTCTTTTGTAATGACCTAAAATACAATTGTAGTCTGTAGACTGTTTTTCAAAAATTAATACCAAACATTGTCCCTTTCTGCCTCTCTATTTCCCTTCCTCTCTCCCTCCTCTCTTTTTTCCTTCTTTTCTTTTCTTTTTTCATTTCTTCTTTCCTTGTCTGCTTTTCCTATTTATCTCTTTTTTATAGCTCTTATTTTACTAATATTCTAATGAAAAAAGAAACATTTGGAAGAGATTTAGATTCACATATATTTGGGAAAAAAAGAGCTATAAGACAAGATTAGCGGATTAGGAATCGTTCAACCTAATGAAGGGAATACTGAGTAGTGATTTCATTAAGCACCCAGTGGGTTTTCAAACTCTCTTTGATCACTAGTAGAAATGTCCTATATAGTATTGAGATGAGCCAGTCTCAGAAAGTCAAGGGTCATATGTTTTCTCTTATATGTAGAAGCAAGAAAGAAAATAGGAAACAAATAGGACTTCAGTTAAATGAGGTGAGAGATCAGTAGAATATTGGAAGGTGATGGGGGCAGGTTGGAGAGGGAAAAAGGAAGATGAAGGAAATAGTTTAAATAATTTTATGTCCATATGTGAAAGTATCCCTGCAAATCTCACTAACGTGTACAGGAAGGGAGGAGAGAGGATGGGGTGAGATGTGGAGGGGAATACACCAATTGATGTATACATGCCTGTTTGTATCACTTTGAATCTCACCATGGTATATAATTACCAAAGGTCCTATATATTGCTACTCTGCAGGCAGCAGTAAGGATTTTATCTGTATGTGATACATATATGGAAGGAGCTAGTGACTAGAAAGGATATTGTGATTGTTTATAATGCTCATTTCAGGAAAACAGATGGAATTTATCCATTTGGGAAATTCACTGTGCAATTTATGTATTTACAGAAGAGTTACAAAGTAGATTCTGAACTTCTTTCTCTACCACATATTTCAATTCACTCTCTACAGCTTCTTTTATGTATTTCAGGGTGAAAGACACAATGCCCTAGAGAATTCTTAGGAATCCTAACAATACCAATCCACGTTGCCTTATCTTAGATGACTGCGTATACTTATTTTCAATATTCTAAAAAAGATGTCCCTATGCTCTCTCTTTTCAGGAAGCTGCTACAACCCATGTAGAAAGCAGAGAATAAAATGAAGATTTTTCAGTGCAAGATGCAGTACTGGCTGATCCCAGCATTTTTGGCAATTGCATATTTCTGCATCCTTGTCCAGGGTCAAGGTAATTGAAAACATTAAGAATATCGGTAGAGCCTGGGGGTCCAGTTTTTTTGGTTCGATTATCATTTTAATTTCTTACTTTTATCTTAATTGTACTTCATTGGTTCAACTGTGTTTCTAGGCAGGGGAATATGTTGGCTTTTCCTTGGTTACCCACTGTCGGCACTGTAGAAAGTTACCAGGACTTTGATGAGATTACAACCTCACCAGTAACTAAGCATAGCAATGTTGTGGCAGTTGGTTGAATATTTCCTTTTGAAAAGGCTGTGCAAGTCTAATCAATGAAAATCAATTTTGCATGTTGCAAAATCAGCTCTCTTGATAAAAAGCTGTACCTGCATATGTATGTATCCTAATTGTGTCCCATATAGAGTGGCTACAACATACTATGCCACTTCATAGCTGATCTTTAATTTTTCTCTTTTCCTTAAAAGGTGAGCACACAGTTTAAAGGTTGTAAGGGTCTGACAGAGGCTGCTGATATACCACTTTAAGCGTTTCTAATGATTGCCAGCTCTATTTTAATTGAATTTAGTTGGTGAAATCCACTCTTTGAATTACTTACTGATTCCTGCACTTTAATTTTTTGTTTCCACCTTAGTTTATAATGTAAGTTTGTGGTTGACAAACTATAGACTTTGCCCACTGCCTGCTTTTATGAATATTATTTATTGGAACACAGCCACGCCTGTGTATTTCTACATTGTCTATGGCTGCCTTCATGCTACACAGGCAGAGTTGAATAGTCATGACAGAAACTGTCCCCTAGAGCCAAATATATTTATTCTCTGGGCTTTTACAGAGATGTTGTGCTAACTCATGAATTAAGTCCACAGTTTATACAAGTACATATAGTGACAATACTAGACAAACATGATAATCCTGCCGAGACTAAAGTGTTGATGAAATATCATTCATCAGCAGAGCAAGCAAAAATAAATGTGATAAGGTGGTCCTAGAAATGTTAATGTTAAATGTTCAGAATTGAGGATCACACCCTGCTTCCTTAAAGTAAGGCACACCTGTTTGAAAGGACTGGAGCTAAACTTTTTGCAAGCTCAAATAGTTGTTGGGTTTATGACGATATTTCAAACTACTTTATTGAACTTTTCTAAAAGAGCTCACGTATTTTCCTAAACACTAAAGAAAATAACATCTTTAACTTCAATTAACATTTAACACCTTCTTCTCTATGGTTTGTTTACCGCTGCGTATTAAAGGCGGTGGTCCCCTCTTTATTGTCTCTATCTCTAGGATAGAGCAGTACTTCAGAGTAGAAGAGATTAATTAGATGAAGCAGGTATTTGAAATGGAAAGTAATGAGTTCAGCCTGTTAAGAAGCTTGGGGTGTGATGCACCAATAAAAGTACATTAAAAAAAAATCTTAGCCGGGCGTGGTGGCTCACGCTTGTAATCCCAGCATTCGGGAGGCTGAGACCGGAGGATCCGGGTTCGCGGCTAGCCTCAGCTACCTAGTGAGGCACTCCGCAACTTAGTGAGACCCGGTTTCAAAATAAAGAATAAAAAATAGGGCTGGAGGTATAGCTCGGAGGTAGAATGCCCCTGAGTTCAATCCCCAGTACCGCAAAAAAAAAAAAAAAAAAAAAAAAAAAAAAAAAAAAAAAAAAAAAAAAAAAAAAATCTTAGAGTGTTTGGGGGATATTCAGGTGGAGATGGCTAGTAGCTGGTTGGTGGGAAGTTTAAGAGAAATACATCAGGAGGTTATATTGTATAGTATTTTGGAATTAGTCATGAGAGAGACTTTGAGGACCTAGAGGTGGTGTTAGAAAAGAGTGATTCGATGGGAAAAAAAGTGAGGAGAAGTTATGCCAAACATCAGCAGTTAAAAGTTTAGTAGAAGAAAAATGACTGATTGAAGGTGTTCAAAACAAACAGGCAAACCAACAAAAAGAACTATAAGGAAAGTCAGGCGGGTGCAGTGGCTGAGGAGTAGAGGCTTCGGAATCTTTCAAGAAGGATGAGGGCAGCTCATGCTGAAGAAAGTCCCAGTAAGAAAACTTTAGCTACTATTGGCTTCAGTGTTTAGGAAAATACATGAGATCTCTGAGAAAATTATTCTTATTTCTACCATGACACTGCTTGTCTACCTGATTGATTTTTGAACAAGATGTAAAGAATATAAATTGCTTCACTGGGTTGGTTTTCTGCTTCTAAAGCAAATATAATAGTGAATTCCTGTGGGTTAGCCTGTGTTGACACTAATTTGCAAAACCATATAGACATCTTAATAGACATGCTTATGAATAAAATAGAAAAAAGGAAATAAAAGGTCATTGTGGTAGGCAGAATAATGTACCCACAATATGATGTCCACTTCCTAATCTCCAGAAACTGCGAATACATTATAACATATGGCAAAGGAGGATTAAGTTGTTGGATTGAATGAAGTTTCATAATCAGTTGATTTTAATCTAGGGAGATTTCCTGAGTGGCCCTGATATAATTGCAAATGACTTTCAATTTGGAAGAAGGAGGCAAAGGATCTAGTATTTGTGAGGTGCTGTGAGAAAGACTTGATCGGCCACTGTTGGCTTAAAAGATGGAAGAAAACCACGAACCTAAGAATGCATGTGACTATAAAAACTGGAAAAGGTCATAAAATAGATTCTCCCCTAGATCTTCCAAAAAGAAATATAGTCTTGTGGAAACCTTGATTTTAGTCCGGTGTACCCATTTCAGATTTCTGAATTCAAGACTTTTAAGATAGTATCTGCCGTTTTAAGCCCTTAAGATTGTGAAATTTGTTACATAGCAACAGGGAACTAGTACGTTAGTATTAAGAGGTGCACAGGAAATTAATGTTTCTCCCTTAAATTGCTGATCAATGGAATGTGCTTTACCACT
Source organism: Graphiurus murinus (assembly GCA_004027655.1). Lineage (NCBI taxonomy): Eukaryota > Metazoa > Chordata > Mammalia > Rodentia > Gliridae > Graphiurus > Graphiurus murinus. The sequence goes on from PVLC010011818.1 coordinate 36,434, forward strand.
GAGTCTCTCCCTGTAATATTTTATAAAAGACTTCCCTTCTTCAGAGACTGTGAACTCACATTGGCTCAAGTAATTTTATTTACCTGGATTTTTAAAAAAACTCTTCTTTACAAGTTATTAAATGAACTGGTATGCAGGAAAAGTTATGTTGTGTTGGCTGTAGGGAAAAATGTATATAGCAATGACAGAATGATAGCATCAACACTTTCCCAGAATTTCCCAGTAAATATGCACTTGGTTCTAGCAATGTTTATTTTGGATGGGCACAAGAAGGAGCCATGGAAGGTAATGCAACTCTTATTTAAAAACCTCAAGGCACATGAAAGTGGAGACTTTGCATTGGCTAGATTTAACTTGAAAAAGCCCTCTGTGTTAATAGATTTTGTTTTTATGTTATTAGTAGTCAAACATGTTTCTAAGTTGAGGATATTTTCCTTATTGCTGTTTTCAGCATCTTTATAATGGACCATGAAATTATACCTTATTAGATTTTAAACAAGATTTAAAAACTCTCTAGCATATACTATAATAAGTGTACCTAAAATCTTAATTTATAAAACAATGTACTTAATAGAATGTACTTAGCAATGTACTTAATAGAAAAATTATGTGACATGAAAAGCTAAGCTTTTTTAAAAAAAATAGATAAATAGCTACACAGTTTTCTGTTGTATAAAGGTATATATAGATATATAACATATATATAACTTATATATATTATACATTAAATTTACACATATTATATCTATAAAATATTTATTATATATTTATATGTATTATATATTTATTTATTTTGGTGGTATGGGGAATTGAACCCAGGGGCATTCTACTTCCAAGCTACACCCCTAGCCCTATTTTTTATTCTTTATTTTGAAACAGGGTCTCCCTAAGTTGCAGAGGGCCTCACTAAATACCTGAGAACCTGTAATCCTCCTGTCTCAGCCTCCCAAGCACTGGAATTACAAGAGTGCATCACTTATGCCTGGCTTTTTCTTATCAATTTAGTACCCTAAACTATGTTTTTTTTTTTTTTTTTTGTACTAGAAATTGAACCTGGAGCATTTTACCTCCAAGCTATACTCCCCGATCTTTTAATTTTTGTATTTTGAGACAGGATCTTGCTAAGTTGCTGAGGTTGAACTCAAACCTGTGAGCCTCCTGTCTCAGTCTCTTAAGGACTGGGATTACAGGCTAAATTTGTGTGTGGCAGGGGGAGGGAGGTGGGTAGAAATTGAACCCAGGGGCATTCTACTAAGCTACATCTCCAGCCCTATTTTTTAAATTTGGAAACAGGGTCTAGCTAAGTTGCTAAAAGCCTTGCTAAATTGCTGAGTCTGGTTTCAAGCCTGCAATTCTCCTGTCTCAGCCTCCCAAGTACTGGGATTTCAAGTATGCACCACCACCCCTGACTTCAAACTATCTTTTAAAGAGGAAAATACTCTCTGTGACCTCTACTGCAATTTCTCTATCAGAAGAGATTTTGGGTTGCAAACAAAAGGAACTTTCTCTGGCCAGCTTAAGCAAAACTGTGTCTGCTTATTGGTAATGCAGTAGCTCATATATAATCAAAATAAAAGTTAAATAATCAAGCTTAAAAAATAGAGGAATCTAGAGATCCTATGGGGTACAGTTTGTAGGAACTAATGACCATTTTCTATAGAACGTGCCATTGAAATAAAACCACCAGAGTCATTTCCCCTCCTTTTGTTGGTTGTTGGACTCAAGTTGCAGATTTTTGGGAGAGTCTGCTTGTCCTGCTTTGAGTCATTTTCCTGCTTCTTAGCCAGGAGAATCTGGGGATTGATAGTGTAGCCTGGGCTCCCTGCAGTGGGGAAGGCATGGGTGTTCCTTGGAAGAAAACCAATTTGCCTTTAGATAAAGAGGGCACAGGATAATGGGATGTTCATGGGAGGATTCCTCTGTAAAAAGTAGTCCTCTAGGAAATTAATGAGAATATTTCATTATAAATAAATCGTTACGTAGATTTTTCACTTGTCAAAACAGCAAGATTTCAACTGAGTTGAGATGAGACAGAGAGGGAATGGTACACAATTACCCCTTTAATAAATATTCAGATTATGCAATAGAATTTCATAAAGGCTTGACAGCAGTGAGGCTTCAGTGCAAGGATATAAAAATGTTTCTCCTGCCTTTGGGTTCCATGGGAATGATTGCAGTGAAAATCTTTGGCTTTAAAGAAAATGTTCGCTGTCAAAGAACAGCACAATCTAGCAAGACAAAACACCCTCTACTTTCAGTAACCAGCCTCACCCTGCAGAAGGGAGAAGACAATGAGTGGCTCTTTGTCCTCTTTTGGGGTGAAGTTTGTATACACATAAGCATTCTGCTGAGCCTAATCTTACTACATAGGAAGTCTGACTTGTGCAGAGGGTAAGTTTGTTGGCTTCCTCTGGGTTCCGAGTGTGTGCTAGAAATCTAACTTTACATTTGATTTTTGTCTTTTTTGAAAAGATAAGGATTTGAACTGACAGGGTTAACTTTTGAGTCAAATCATGAAAGCATTTATAATTGTTATGGAAGTTAACTGTAATGTATGTGCAATAGAAAACACTTCCTTTGTGCCTGCAAAAAGGGGAAAAAATCATGGGTCTGGTATTAAATATATACACATTTTTGTTCTGTGAGATAAGAGCAATTATTTCTCCATGATTCTTAATGTTTTTGTCAATTTGCTACTCTTGCTTTGGCTCAAGTCCCAGAGCTCTTTTCCTAAAGGAGAAAAAAGTTAACTTTGAAATCCACAACTGTGACTTCATGCCTCTTTTTTTCTTAACTAGCATTTCTTCTTTTCAATGTTTTTCCCCCCTAAAGGCAAGAGCTTACAGGGAATGTGAACCTTGTGTCTAACCAAGATTTTCTTTTAACGATTGTGAGAGCAGTTATGCTTATATAGGCATTAGATGGGATTTGAGATGAAAGGTCAGAGTGGCATTGCTTTTTATACAGTTTAATTTATGAATGTGATTATATAGCATAGCGAGGTTCAAAGTGACATAGACCTACATGCACACAGCACTTGGTGTGTTTCCCATCAGCTCCCACCCTGCTACCCACCCCTCTCCATACATATTAGTGAAATTCAAAATGATACTTTCATATATGGACGTAGCATTATTTGAACTGTTTTCTTCATTAGCTCTCCTTTCCTTCCTTCTTCCTTCCCCCTTCCCTCTATCCCCTTCCATTTTTCTACTGGCCTCTCTCTTCATTCATCTAAAATCCTTTTTGTTTCCTATTTTTTTCTCTAGCTTCCACATATGAAAGAAAACATACCACCCTTGACTTTCTGTAGCTGGCTGATCTCTCTTAGAATAATATTGTCTAGTTCCATTGATTTTCCTGCAGATGACATAATTTTGTTTTTCTTTATGACTGAGCAAAATTTTATTGCTTGTATATATCACATTTTTGTTATCCATTCATCTGTTGAGGGACACTTAGCCATAATTTGGTTGTTGTGAATTGTTCTACTATAAACCTGGATAAGCATGTCTCACTATAGTATTCTGTCTTTAATTCTTTGGGGAAAATATGGAGGAGTGGAATCATTGTGTCATATGATGTTCCATTCCTAGTCTTTTGAGGAACTTTCATACTGATCTCCATAGTGGTTGTACTAATCTACAATCCCACAACAGTGAATAAGAGTTCCTATTTCCCCAGGTCACCACCAGTGCTCATTATTGCTTGTATTCTTGATGATTGCCATTCTTACTGGGGTTAGATGGAATCTCAGTATAGTTTTGCTATGCATTCCCCTGATTGCTAATGAACGATGACCATTTCCCCATATATTCATTGGGAGAAAATCTTTGCCAGCTATTCCTCTGATATTGGACTAATATCTAAATATATAAAGAACTTAAAAAACATACAACTACAAGACAACCCAATACAAAAATGGATAATTGAACTGAATAGACACGTCTCAAAAGAAGAAATACTTATATACTAATATTGCATTTTGCTGATAGTTGTAATATGATGATAATTCTATGAGTCATTTGTAAATTAATGAAGGAATTGACTATTGCTGGGTTTGGGCATTGCATTTGCTTCACATTATTTCCTTGAGCAATTTAATGGAAGGAAGCCAAAGTTACTCTGGGTTCTAGGACATCATCTAAATTGTCTTAGAGTAGTCCCTGCAGTCCTCATTATTTTCTTCTGGGGGTTTAAAAGATTAGTTATTGACTGCAGAGATGGTGAAGACTATTAACTCAAACAACACTTAAAGAATAATATTCTATATGGGAAATGCTGTGCAGATTTTGAATCTCTAACCTAGCCAGACTGAATCTTATTCATTTCTTTGCTGTCCTTGAGATCAGCACACCTGGAGGACTAACAGAATGGTTGACCCTCATGGAACCATCTATATTGAAGACACTATCTTACATACTTTTCTTCTTGATAGTCCTAGTCATTCTGGTTTTCTTTTACCTGTGCCTTTGTGCAAAAACTTGATAATGATATCTAAGAGTGCATTGACTTGATTTGACTCAGAAACTTGGATACATTACTTAGTTTAAAAATTTCTCCTAAAAGTAATAAGGATTATCTATACATAGATTTTCTTACCAAGTTGAAGTCTAAGCAAAATAGTAACCATTCCTCTGTTCGGATCAATGCTAGATTTGGCCACTTTTCACTTTCATTTAGAAATAGTTGTTCTTATGTAAATTCATACTCTGCCATTAACCAGAAAAATCTAAACTCTTTCTTACATTCATATCAAATCAAGAATGAGATAGTAATGTTTTTTGTTCCTTATGACTAGCATTCTCTACTTATAGGTAGTAGAGGACTAGAAAGAGAATGCTACTCTAAGATTGTGTCATTTACTGCTTACTGATTTTAGATGAGTGGATAGTTTGTAGGGTAGTTAATTCTTCATTCATTCAGCTCAATGCAGGGTGACTTCTTAATGTGGCGCTTCTTCCAATGAAACAATCATGGATTTCATCTGGGGTTAGGGTTCTTCACCAGTATGTCACCTTGAACACATCTCTTAGCTACTCCTTGCTTCCTTTATCCTCAAATTGGAATAGGAATGTATTTTTGTAAGGAGCTTCAATGAGTTTTAGAGCTCAATGTTAGATAAAATAAGGGAGAAGGAGAACAAATGTTTATTGACTGCCAATTGCAATGCATTATATCTATTATATCCATTAGCCTATTTAAAACTGTCATCTCTTCTTTGCAGAAAGTATTACTGTCACCTTTTATAAAATAAGGAAACTGTTTCTTTGGAAAAATAATCACTTGCTCAAGATGATTTAGGTTTTAAGTGACAGAACTGGAAATCAAAGTAATGTCTAAACCCCACATTATGCCACATACTTTTTTTTTTTTTTTAGCAGAATGTTTCCATCCTCTGCACTCTCTTTCAAAAAGTAAGAAAAAAGGGGTCTGGGTAGAAAAGTGGTGGGTAGTTAGTATTAACTTTTCTGTTAATCATTAACTTTTCTTTCTTGAAAGACTAATCTGATATTATATAATAGAAACCTTCTTCCTAAAGTACTTCTTTTGAAATTCTGGAACACTTATGGAAGGTGCTAAAAATATGTTTCAAAGCTTGAATGACTTACACAAAAGTAAATGGATCTATGCATTTTTGTGGACTGTCTAAAGAGATTAATATTCTGGGCTGAATCATGACCATGTGGTATATAGCTGTAGTCAACTACTCTTGACAAGTGGATTAAAAATGACAAAGCATAATTAACTTCTATTTGATCCTGAATGCCTTTACAATTTCTTTCAAGAATGTTTTAAATAGATATTACCACATATGTCTATAATATCCTTCTCAAATATCATATCATCATAAATATTGGATTGCCACAGTCAAAAGTCTAAAGACATGTGTAGAATGGCCCCAGTAGAGTAGATTATAAAAGCTCACATGTTCCAAGTGGAAAAATTCAATTCATCCTTGTGACATAATAAAAGCATTTTACAAGATCGACTTCAATTATTAAAGTAGCCTGGACTATTAAACTTTAACACTAAGTCTTAATTCTTTGTCATAAGGTCAGTGCTATTTGACACATGAGTATCCCTGGAGTAAAAAGCAAATGCTCTTACGTTTGCTTTATTTTACAAACTGATCAATTCATTAATGAGGTTGTAGAAGGAACATATTTTGAGGCTGAAGAAGCTTGTGCATTTTGATTATGTTAATTTGACTTTTCAGTTTAACAACTGGAGTTTAAAACCTATTTTTTTAAAACCACTTTTGTTCTTTTTTTTCAGTGTCTCCACCCACAAGGCTAAGATATAATGTATTATCTGAAGACAGTATACAGATTTCATGGAAGGCTCCAAGAGGGAAGTTTGGTGGATACAAACTTCTTGTAACTCCAACATCAGGTAAAAACAATAGCCTATGTTTTCTAGAGCATTTGTAGCTTTCTGTCCACAGATATTTAAAAGTGTGGAGTGCCAAGTGTTGACAGGATAATTTGAAAGTTATTGTTTTATTTAATCCTTTGAGCTTGAAGTCTTATCTTCTAATCAAGGAAATGACAGTTCCTTAAAGTGTAAAGTGACTCTTTGTCTCACTATAATTAATTCTCCTCAAGTCAAACTTCCAGACTACCACAAAATCTTACTACCCTGGTTTTAACATGGAATAAGTAGTTTTGCTCCATTAACGCTTAAAAAAGTGTGCCTAGGAGTCCAATAGTTGTGACAGTTTAAACACATTATAGTTAATTAGCTTGATAGAGCATTATTTAGCAATTATACATTAAAATGACAAAGGCTAGGTAGATGTTGTGAAAATCAGTGGTAAATTGAAGCCAGAAAATCTTAAGTTGAACAAATTGGTTAATCATGAATGTAAATAGTCACATGAAAATTTTAAATTAAATTTTGGCTATATTTTTCTTCCTCATATTTTATATTCTTTAGTAAACAAATAAAATATACTAAAACAAGATAGGGCAAATAGGCAAATTGCATGGGTATCATGGAGACAAAGATGAAATAAACTGGATTTCTTGAGTTCAGATCCTGGTTCTGTCATTTATAAGTAGTGCAATTTGAGCAAGTTATTTAATCTCTCGGTGCCTCAGTTCCTTCTGCAGAATGTGTAAAGCAGGAGCAATGCCCTCGCTGTGGAGGTTTTATGAGCTTGTGATTGAAAAAGATTGGTCTGAGGATCAGCAGCATCTAAATTACCTGAGAGCTTGTTAGAAAGGCAAAATATTAGGTCCTACCCCCTGAACTCCTGAATCAGTATCTGAATCTTGAAAGACTTCTAGGTAATTCCCATACACATTAAATTCAAGAAGCACTGCTTGTAAGGACTAAATGAATGAATAAATACAAAACACTTAGAACAGTGACTGCCACATAGTAAATGCTAAGTAAATGTTATCTATGATTGCTATTCGCATCTCTTTAGTAAATCAGGTCTCATTTCTTCTACAAGGGTATATTTTCACATAATTATATAATAAGTGCTTAAGAGTAGCATATTACTAAAATACATATTTACACAAATATAATTATTTTGTTCTTATTGATGATAAAGATGATTGTATGAAGCTGGACTCCTTTCTGTTGGAGACTTCTTCCTAACCAATTTCATGAGGGAAATAGATGTCTTGTTATTCATGAATGTGGACATCTTACCCAGTATTTGAATTTAAATCTCAAACAAGACAGGCAGCTAAAATACCTGGCTTCTTGGTTGGTCACTAAAATGAACACTTATTTTGCTAAGAAATGCTGCTCACGGTATCATTAGAATGACTTCCTGTTGAATGATACCAGATGCCACCTTTTGGGGCGTTGGCCTACAGAAGTGGCTCGCTTACAGGAAACAATACTTTATTTTCAAGCCTGGGTCAAATATTGGACTTTAGAGTATAACCCAATTTTGAATTTTTTTAACTTTAAAAATATAGCTGGGCATGGTGGCGCACGCTTGTAATCCCAGCATTCGGGAGGCTGAGACCGGAAGATCCGGGTTCGCGGCCAGCCTCAGCTACCTAGTGAGGCACTCCGCAACTTAGTGAGACCTGGTTTCAAAATAAAGAATAAAAAATAGGGCTGAGGGTGTAACTTGGAGGTAGAATGCCCCTGAGTTCAATCCCCAGTACCGCAAAAAAAAAAAAAAAAAAATATATATATATATATATATATGTATATAGTTTGTCTTAAAAATAATGTATCATGGGAAAGTTAAATTTAAGAGGCTTTTGAGTATCATGATTCTTAAGGTCAATATACGAGTTACTAATTTGTGGCACCTTTGTGAATTCCTTATGTCATGACTTGAACAGAAACTTTTTCCCTCCAGGTGATCAGTACTTTCCCTTTTCCTGATTGATTACTAATAAAATCAAACTATTAAGTATCCCAAGCAAATGCCATTAAGGCATTATAGAATCTTAGAGGTAACTTAGGTAGGCAGCCTCTGAACCAAACCATAACGTCATTCTTCAGTCCCCTCTGAAACTATGCACCCAAAAAGTAGATGTCCAGTTCTTGCTTAAACACTTCTATTGAAAAATAAAGATTGGGAGTGGAAGCAAACTATTTCTTGATGAATACTAGGTTTACTTTACCCATATTTCTTATTGCAGTGCCCAAGTCAATCCAATAGTCTTGACATTCTGGTATCTACTTGATTAAACAGTGAAATAAATACAATGTTTGTAGATGGTCCAAGTATTATTTATACCAATATTTCTCAATAAATTTTCCATGGTATTCTGCAGGATGCTAGTAGCTATTATGTAATAAAGTGGTTTAAAGATCAAATAAATTTGGGAAATGCTGCCTCAGACAGAATTTAAGATATTTTTATTGCAGGATTCTCAAAGCTTTTAATAAAATATTACACAGTTTGCCTCTCAAAACAGACTCTAATATATAGGATTTCCTAAGAATTTTTTTGTTTTGTTTTTAGTGAAGTACACATATGAAAGATTTATTTGGTACTTCATATAATATATGTGTTTTAAGTGATAAAAAAGTTTGTAAAACCAAATTTAACATCTGGGACACAAATGTCTTTAAAGAAATGGGCTTTGGCAAGAGAAAGGCTCAACTTTATCCTCTAGTAGCAGGCAGCATTGCTAATAGCAGCAAAAAAAAATTGGACTTAACATTAATTTTATTAGAATATGCTTAAATGTATTGTAATCAGTGTTACAAATTTGATTAAATTGGTAAATTTCAGATTCTTTTCTTTGCTGTTACTGCTAGAGGAACAGAGCTTTCAATTAATTTCCTTTTTCTCGGATACAGTAATTGCTGCCAGAAATTAGAGAGAAGAAAGGTTTTGCATAAGCTGAGTATTTAATCAACAGTATTTGCAAAAAAGAAAAAAAAAAAAAGCCTTCAGTGTCAGTCTAGTTTGATAGAGAAGTAATTTGATTTGGGGATTTTGCAATTAACCAAGCTATCTTTTTTTTTTTTTTTTTTTTGGTTCTTTTGGCGGTACTGGGGATTGAACTCAGGGGCATTCTACCTCCGAGCTATACCCCCAGCCCTATTTTTTATTCTTTATTTTGAAACCGAGTCTCACTAAGTTGCGGAGTGCCTCACTAGGTAGCTGAGGCTGGCCGCGAACCCGGATCCTCCAGTCTCAGCCTCCCGAATGCTGGGATTACAAGCGTGCGCCACCACGC
>PVLC010011819.1:0-46028 GCA_004027655.1 Graphiurus murinus
ATTTATTTTAACATGCTATTCCAAGTGCTTTAATTTATATATTCCTCATAAGACAGAATGACTACAATATATCTACAAAGGGACAAAGAAACATCTGTATAAATAAAAGGGGCATTTGCAAAAGACAACCTTGGCAAGTTATTCTATAGAAAACTGACAGTGTTTTCCACTGGGAATGCAGCAAATCTCAGTCCCATATTTTATCTTGGGGATTAGGTTCAGTACTGCCACATACGTAAAATTTATTTTGTAAAGAAAGTATGTGTAAAAATTAATGGCACAAATTCAATATACTTTACTCAAAAAGTAAGCCTCAGTTTACCCACTCAGCTTCTGTATTTGTTCCATTTTATATACCACTCTTACTTCTAAAGGCATTATAAAGAGAGAAGGTGTGGAGACTCTCTAAGTATGCACACTAAAAACAGCAGAAGTGGCAGCTAATAATAAGTTTGGCAAGGGGGAAAGAGAAAAAAAAAAAAACTCAAAAAAGTAGGTAGAAGAATTTTCAAAGCTTAGGAGTGCAAGTCAACTTAGAGAGGGATAAAATGTATAGGGGTAGAGTAGTTCCCCCTAGATGCCATTATTATTGTGGCAAAATAACTAATATTGATAACAATGATCCTGAATCATCAAGATAATATATGTCATTCATGTTAAACAAAGCTTAACAAAAATAAGAAAAGCAAAACAAAACAACTTTTCCTACAGACTCAGGGTGTGGATACCTTTTTGTAAGAACCTCATCGAACAAGCAGTTAAAAATCATAATTTATATTATGTCTATGATCAAAAATGGTATGAGATAGATTTAAGTTAATTTTTTATACTTCTATATCCAAATTCTTTAGTAGCATTTGCTGAATGGACAGTGAATTGCTTTTGTATCTTTGACAAGAATCACTTGACCACATATGTTTGAATCTATTTCTGGATGCTATTTTGTTCTAATGACCTATTTCTAGATAGAAAAAATAGCAATGGTTTTTTTTTCATACTAATTACCATAGCTTTATAGAAATTATTGAAGTCTGTTTGTATAATGTTTATATTTTTAAAAACTTTCAATTTCACATGAGTTCTAAAATACACTTGCCAATTTCTAAAAGGAAAAAAAAGAGTTGCTACGATTTTTATTGTAATTTCACTGAATATGTATATCAACTTGCATAAAATTGGCGTTATAAGAATAATGGCTCTTCTAATCCATGAACATTGTATGTCTCTTGTTTATTTAGGTCTTCTTTATTTTCTTTTAGTAGTATTCAGCCTTCCAAGTACTTACAAGTGTGTGTCACTATGCCTGACTCTATGTAATAATCTTGATGGTATTGTAAACTATATTATTATATTTTCAACTTCTAATTTCTCTTTGAAATAATATACAAACTATTGATTTTTGTATATTTATATCATAACTTGTAATGTTGGTAAAGTTACTTATCATTTTTAGTAACATTTTAAAATAGAGCCTGTTGGCTATAATGCTTAGACTGCCATGCATTTGTGAATAAAAACAGATTACTTTGCTTTCAATCTGTTTGCCTTTATTGTCTTTTTCTAGCCTATTATAATGGCTATTGTCTCGGGTATGTTATCTGAAAGTGATAAGAGCAGACATCCTTGCCTTTTTCCTAATCTTAAGAAGAAACATTCAGTCTATTATTATTAAATAACATGTTAACTGTAGGTTATGTAAAAAAAATAAATAAAATAGGCCTTCATGGATATTAGGTGGACAATTTTCTTTCTAATTTTAATATGTTGAGATTTGTTTTTAAGAAATAGATGTTGAATCTTGCCATTTTTTTCTTCATTTATTGAGGTCATTATGATTGCCTTTTTTATTAATATGATCAATTATGTTCGTTGGTTTTTCCAATACTAAATCCATCTTAAATTCCTGAAATTATCTCACTTAGGATTATTGTATATACTTTTAATAGGTGGATAGATTTGCTTTGTTATAACTTTGTCAATAATTTTTGCAAATGGGAGGTATTAGGCTGTACTTTTCTTTCTGTGTAAGATCCTTACTTGGTATAAGTATCAAAGTAATGCCAGCCTCATGGAATGGCCTCTAATTTTCTAGAAGAATTTATTAATTCATTGGTAAATTTTTGATGAAATCCTCAAGTGAAGTCAACTGAAACTGTGTATTTATATGTGTTTTTATTTGTGCATGTGTGTGTGTGTGTGTGTGTGTGTGTGTGCATGTATGGGTGTGTGAAACTTTCTCAGTATGAATTCAATTCTATAATGAATATAGATCTTTTTAGGTGATTTATTTATTTGTGGGTGAGTGTGATCATTTGTGATTTCTAAAGAATTTGTCCAATTTCATTCAAATTGTTAAGCTATTGTCATAAAATTATTCACAATATTTTTTAGTATCCTTTACTACCCATGGAATTTGTAATTATTTTACCTCTTTTATTCCTGAGATTAACAATTGGTAACCTTTCTAGTTTTCTTCCCGATACTCATTTGGATGGATGATTATTAGCTTACTGATCCTCCATTACATCCTTGCATCTTAATCTAGCAATAAAGACTAAGCCTTCTACTGAAAATTATTTACCAATAGACATTCTCATTACTATCGTCTATTTTTTGTATTTCTGAATATTACCTACATTTTGTTTCTAGGAGTATAGTCTTTCCTGGTTTTCAGGAAGTCAGGGATTTGTCTCTGAATCCTTAGTCAACTACTCCTTGCTCAGATATGAGGTAGATGGTGTATGTGGGAGTGTACGGAGTGTAGAAGATATAGTAGAAACCGTGTAAGGAAAGGCAGAGAGGCAGGGAGATTTTTAGGGGTGAATGAGAGAAAAATATTTCAGTTCTGCCAGGCTATAGTATTTGGATGGAAGTTTGGGGAAAGTAAAGCTTAATATAAGGTGGGTCACAGTCAGTTTCCAGAAAGTTTGAATGTCAAACTAAGGAAATTGGGAAACAATTAATTTGGAGTCATTAAAAGTTTCAGAATAAGTAGAGAGTAGTGGTGCCTTCTTGTAATCCCAATACTTGGGAGGCTGAATTGGAGTGCAGATTCGAGGCCAGTTTCAACAACTTATCAAGACCCTCAGTAACTTAGTAAAAACCTTTTTCAAAATAAAAAATAAAAATGGCTGGGAGTATAGTTCAGAGGTAGAATGCTCCGGGTTGAATCCCCAGTACCAAATAAAAAACAAACAAACAAAAATTTCAGAGTAGGAGAAAATGAGAAAAGAATGGTCCAGTAAGGTAAATTGGGCAGAAAATAAGTCATCAATTGACTATTGTAATAGGATAGTCCAGAAAAAAGTATATTAACCTCATATAAGGCCTGTGAAATTGAAAGGTTTGGATTTCAGAGATGTAGAGGAATAGGACAGGCCTCAATGTTTCCAGACACTCTCCAAAATATTAAAGAGCTGATGGCATATAACTGTCAGTTATAAGCAATCTGCCAGCAGCCCAGGCTTCAGACAGGCTTTTCATATGATAAGGGAATAGAAAACACTAACATCTTATGGATGAACAGAACTGTTTCAGCTCACTGGAATTTGGAGAGACCCTTTTCCAACAGTGCTTAGTAAGTTACTGAAGCACATCAACAGAATCAGGACAGGTGATGAAGCAGCATTTTCCTAGCTAATTATACCTCATACATATTTATAAGCATCACATCTAAATTTCTGAGCTGTGTCTACAGCATATGTGAAATATAAATGAGATTCTTGGAGTTGCAAGATATTTGTTTTTTTCTTTCTTTTTTTTTAGTAGTGGGGATTAAACTCAGAGGCATTCTACCTCTGAGCTAAACCCGTGTGTGTGTGTATATATGTATATACATATATACATATGTATATATATATCCATAAATATATATGTATAAAATATATATATATATATTGAAACAGGGCCTCACTAAATTGCTGAGGCTGGCCACAAACTTGCAATCCTCCTGTTACAGTCTCCTAAATACTGGGATTACAGGTGTGTACCACCATGCCCAGCTGTTTCTTACTTTTTATTATTATTTTTTTAATTAATTAATTAATTTTTTTGTGGTACTGGGGATTGAACTCAGGGGCATTCTACTTTCGAGCTATATCCCCAGCCTTATTTTTTATTCTTTACTTTGAAACAGGGTCTCACTAAGTTGTGGAGTGCCTCACTAGGTAGCTGAGGCTGGCAGCGAACCCGGATCCTCCAGTCTCAGCCTCCCAAATGCTGGGATTACAAGCATGCACCACCACCCCCAGCTCTGTTTCTTACTTTTTAGAGGTTCCATTTTTATAAATAAGTTCTTTGGTATTTCTGTGTATATGTATATATATATGCATACATACATATAAGTTCTACAAAATTTATTATGTCATACAAAATAAAATTTATTATTATATGTGAATTTCTGTGGGCATTAGTAATTCAGACTTAGGTAGGAAAATGTGAAATAATGTAAATTAGAATTAAAAACATACAGAAAAAATTAAATGATAAAGTCTCTACAGATTTAACAGAAGGCTCAATCCTTTATTGCATTTTAACAGGTGCTAATTTTCTTCTTCCTACTATTGTTAAGCGTTCACAGTGATGCTTGTTAAAGAATAATGCCATTGGTTAACAGATGAGTGAATTTGTTAATTTATCCCCCCAAAGTTTGTGGCTGTTCCAACAACCACTGGAAGCTGAGTATTCAACATGGAAAGGCTATACTTTCCCTGATGGTATTGTTGTGGAGTGGGGAGGAAAATGATAAAAAACAACACAGAAACAAACAAAAACACTTACAAAGAAAAAGGATTATTACCATTATGGGAACTGAGAAGTGTCTGAGTGTTCAGCTATGTGAGAAGGCTCTGTACAGGAGGGAGATGTGAGTGGGAGGCCTGAAGGTAAGTTGCAGTTCAGCAGGCTGGTAAACCTGCACCTCAGAGATTTATTTTCTAAATGAACAAGTTTAAAAGTTATATTGCTTTCTATGATATATTTTCATAAAGTGCCTTCAGTTACCTCTATTAGAGATAAATTTTCTGAATTCATTGTAAGAGTTGGCTCTAAGAAAAGATGCAGTTTATTTTTTTATTTTTTATAGAAAGTAGCAACTAGAAATCCATCAGCATGGCTTGTTACCTATTCCATTATTCTCTCTTTATGAAATAGCTGATTTTAGAAGACTAGTTTTGCACATTTCCAGAGGGGTTAATGTGCCGAGATAATATGTTAACTAAATAATTTTAAATTTAAAATCTTTTCAATAAAGAAGACTTTAAAATTTATAAGATTGGTGATTGGCTATTTTCAATGTGTTTATGTAAAGAATGTATCAGAAGAAATTTGTGCTCTGGTATGTTAGACTACTGTTAGAAATCAGAGTTCTTGCTATAATATGTTTATACTATGACAAATTCACAGAAGAAGTTACAGAATCTAGTCCTATATACACTTGAAATACTTTTTTGAGGACATTTAAAAATATATATGTGATGTTAATTGATATATGACTTATAGTAAGTTATGCAAAAACTATCCATTTGCACAAAAATTATTTGCATAGGAAAAGTATGTATGGGCAGATATACAACTATATTATAAAGATAAGTTTTGTGTCATAATGGTGGGATATAATAACTACTGGTGGGATTACATACAATTTTATATTTCCTCTTTCTTGTCTGCATTTCTTGTTTTTATATAATGGACATGAATTTCTTTTATAATCATTATATAGATTACATACAATCATAAAATAAGGAATTCACTATATATTAATTTTAAAGATGTTTAACATATCCTATATGTTTTTAAGTACTAGAAGCTACAAACATGGAACAGTGAATCAAGAAATAACCCAAACAGATGGCCTTGGTCAGAAACCTTTTGAAAGACTGCAGATCCCTGGCATTGCATAGTGCATCCTAGGATGGTAAAGGGATTAGATGAATCTCTGTGGAAAACTGAAAGCAACAGACAAGAGAAAGGAGACTCAAAGATAAAAGAGTAAATTGCTCATAAGGATTCAGAATTTGTGACTGTGAACTTTTAGCTTGCTCTGAACACCAAGAAAAAAATTCAAAGGAGGATTTAAAAATATACACAAACTTATCAAAGCCAATCATTGTTTTGAGCATAGGAAGGTAGGGAGGGAAAGGGCTGGGGGAGGGCTCAAAAAGTGCTATGTACATGTATGCCTCTATCACCCTGACCTTCATTAAGATGTATGACTACGGTGCACAAATATAAAACACACACACACACACACACACACACACACACACACACATCACAAATATTTGATTTCCCCCAATTGTAACATGACAGTCATAAGTGCCCCAGCACCTATGGGTGCAACTAGCCTATTGCAATGAGGCAGGACTAGACTAGTAACTGGACAACAGAAGTTGGGTGGGTAGATAGTACAAGCAGACTAGATTTTTGCATAAATATCACAGAGACATTTATTAGAGTGTTCTGTCTAGTTAATGTTCTGAATCAAAACCAGCCTGGCAATCTCACCTCTTGCTTATTTATTCTACCTATGGATGAAATTCTAAGTTAAGTAGTAGATAGCATGCCACTGAGTGCATGGCTGCCTTGAAAAAAAAAATTAGTTTAAACTGATAGTCCATGATAGCATCCTTCCAAAAGTTCTTTCTGACTGATGATATACACACTTTAACATTTTATGCCCTTAAATTTTAAATACATTTAATGACATGCTATGAATTATACCATGAATATATAATATATATAGTTTTTATTTGTCAATTAAAAATTAAGCTTTAAGATCTAGAAACTACATTTACTGTAAGAATTATACAAATGGAGAAATGGGTCCGGGATGCAGAGTTTCTTGGAAAGGTATCATGTTAGCTGGCAACTCTACTTATTTAGCACGTGCTCAGTTTGGAGAGTGATCTTCTAATTCCTAAATTCTGACCTGCTAGCTTCTTCTCTCAACTTGAGTATGAGATTTCAGCATACTACTTCCATTCAATGAAAAAACTATATAACCTCTATATTTAAAGAGCTATTCAGACATGATCTCAAGTAGGAAAAAACAAAGAATTTTATTATTTTTTTCTTTGAAATTTTTCTTCTCTATTCAATTGCCCTATGCCTTCTGGTAATATAAATGTTTTATTAATTCTGAAAATCTGGGTTATAGCCATTCTAGATTTCTAGCATAGTTTTTGGAGATTGGAGGGAATAGCCTACATTTAGTGAGCTCCTACTCTATACTATGTGTTACCTATTAATCACACAATACTGTGTGAAAGAGAGAAATACTCAGGGTCATTTTTGGTTATTCATTTCTGAGTCCACTAGAATTTTTATTCCTGAACACATTCTTTCCTGGAAAAAGAAAAGAGGAACAACAACAAAAATAAATCACAGTCACCAGGCAAAGAAAAGAGAAGGTTTCAGCCAAGGGGCAAGAGAACTGGCCATGCTGCTGACCATGCCTGCTCCAGTGTGTCCAGCCAAGTGGGGATGTGTTTTCTAACTCACCCAGTGGCTACCTGGGCTCGTAGAGGCCACAGACATATTTTTCTCATGCAGGAAGTAAAATATACAGTAAGAAAACAAGAGACTCATCAAACATAAAGATTATTTAATTTAAAATTTTAATTTTGGGCAAAATACTGATCATTTTCAGTAGATAGTACCAAGAGATTAAATGAAAGGGATTGATTCACTTTGCATGGAAGATAGTAAGGAACGAAGTTATGATACAGTACAGAGAAGTGGATCAGAGAAAGTATATGACCTCAGCAGAGGACGTTTCCCTTTGGCAGGATGGACACCTTTTCCTAACTACACCAACGTGGCTCTTTATTTACTGCCCGTCAGTCTTTTGCAGTTACTGTGTCCACGCCTTGCGCAGTAGGGTATAAGGCAGGAAGGAGGAGCAAAGAATTTGAAGCAAGCCTCAGCAACAGCAAGTAAGGCTGAGAATGAGAGTCGATCATGAGAATAAAAACAGATTATTGATGGTAAGGGAATATTTCATGGAAGAGAATATTCCCTTCTTAATGCACAGAAGTACTGGCAGCAAGCATCACCTGCCCCCACTGAAAAAAGATGAGAGCGAATCTCTTCAGGAAATTGAATGGCTCAAGAGAAAAGACTTCTTCATTCTGCCCTGCAACAATTATGGTTATAGAAAAAAGGTGAATATTATTGGTGATGACAATATGAAAGTTAAAGGAGTAGAAGTTGAGAGGAGGGAAATGAGGGAACAAATAACTTCACTTTGTAATTGTGGAATCCAACATTTATGGAACAGGAAATAAAATTCTAAGTGTATTTGCATCAGTTTAAAAAGAAAACCATAAAGGATCTAAGCATGGTGATATTCCCCTCTTGGGAAATGCTGATGTGATATGCTGTAGGTGAATATCTCATCATCATAGCAGTAATTAAAAAGATAACACCCTGCAATAATGAAACCCATGACAGCAAGACAATGTTCCTAAGAGAGAAAAAAATGTTTGAAAGATTTAAAAATGGTTGCTCATGCGGGGTGTGAGACTAGAAGTGAGAAAAGTTAAGTCAGAGGATTATTGTTTGAAGTCATCAGCCTTTCTTTTCAATGCAACATAAATTAAAACATGCTTGCATTTTGATTTCAAAATTAAAGAAATGTAGTGACTCAATGTAAAGGATGAAGATTTTTGTTTTGTTTTCAGACACATTTTATATCTACTTTCCTTTTTTATTTTTTTGTTTTGTTTTTTTTTTTGGCGGTACTGGGGATTGAACTCAGGGGCGTTCTACCTTCGAGCTATACCCCCAGCCCTATTTTTTATTCTTTATTTTGAAACCGAGTCTCACTAAGTTGCGGAGTGCCTCACTAGGTAGCTGAGGCTGGCCTCGAACCCGGATCCTCCAGTCTCAGCCTCCCGAATGCTGGGATTGCAAGCGTGCGCCACCACGCCCGGCTTACTTTCCTTATTTTTTTAGGGTTACTCTTGCAGGACTGATTTTTTTTTAATCTCTTCTTACTTTCATTTAAATTAAAACACTAGGATAAACACTTAAACATACAAACAATAATAGATATTAATATAGTTACCTTTTGTGTGTGTGGTGCTAGGAACTGAATCCAGGGACATTTTATGTCTGAGCTACACCACCTCCTATATTTTTTCATTTGGAAATAAGCTTACTAAGTTGCTGAGTACTTCACTAAGTTACTGAGGCTGACTTTAAACTTGTGACCCTCCTGTCTCAGCCTCCAAATACTGGGATTACAGATGTGAACCACCATGCGCAACTCAGATACATGTATTTTCATCTTCCATATCTGAAAAACATGAACTTTCTGCTCTATTTGTTCAGATTTTTTAAAATGTATATTTGCATTTAATTTGATATTTTATGTTTTTCATCTCTTAAATGAGTGGAGCATAGTTTTTATTTTAGGGGTCCTAGGGATTAAATCTAGAGGTGTTCTATCTCGGAACTAACCCTCCAGTCCTATTTTATTTTGAAACAGGTTCTTGCTAAGTTGCTGAGGCTGGCTTTGAACCTGTAATTCTCTTGTCTCAGTCTCTCAGGTCCTAGGATTACTGGTGTGCACTACCACACCTAGGTAGTTTTTATTTTTAATATTATTCTTTACAGGATTTTGCCATCGAGATTATATATCAGCCTTAGAAGATAAGCCATCTTTCCTTCTTTTCCTGTTTGAATATTTTGCATAATGGGTCATTGCATTTTGGTAGACTTTGTTATTTTGTTGTAGGCAAATTGTTAACTACTAATTTGATTCATTAATGGCTATAATTCTATTCAGGTTTACTATTTTGAGTAAACTTGGATCTGGATTTATTGTCTACATTAAGTATTTAAATTCATTTGGGTAAAGTTGTTCATGTACTGCAGTATGTTCATATTTATTTTTAAATCCACTCTGTATCTTTAGCTATAGTCCCCTTTTCACTCCTCAGCCTGTTCATATGCATCTCATTCTTCGCTTGCTTAATTGTACTTGTCTTTGTCTATTTGCCTGTTTATTCTAAGAATCGCATTCTGTTTTGTCAACTCTGCCTAATGTTTTTTTTTCTAAGTCATTAATTTCTGTTTTTATTCTTATTTTGTTTGTTGTGCTGTTAAACTTCTTGAATAGAAACCTTAGATAATTAGTTTCAGTCTTACCCTTTCCTAGACTCTGTGTTTAAAACTACGCTTTCTCCTGTAGGTTCCATCTTATTTGCACCTCCCCCATTGAGTTTTATTTTCATTCCTTTATTAAGTATTTTACAATCTCAAATGGTGTGTTTGTGTGTGTGTGTGTGTGTGTGTGTTGTTGTTGTTGTTGTTGCTGTTATTGTTACTCCTGAACTACTTTAAAGTGCATTTTTAATTTTAAAACTGGTTTCTGGCAGCCCTTTTGCATCACTGTCTAACTTTCCTGCATGATGATCACAGGATGTAGTCTAAGTGCCACTGGATCATTAAGATTTGATGATACTTGCTTTGTGCTCTAGTTCATGGTCATTTGGTGTGTTTATTTGTTTGTTTTTAAAGTTTCATGAGTATTTTATCTACTGGGTCATACAGCTTAAACATTTAATTGTTATTAAATTCTATAAGGCATAACTATGTGATTCTATAGGACTATACTGGTTAGTGAGTCTCAGTTAGTGTAAGTGAACCGTGTGATGCTCCCCGCATCAGGAACATCCCAGATGCCGCACTTCTCAGAACGTGAAGCGATGCGTGGCTGTTTAAGCATCTCTTTAGATCTGTTTCCCTAGAGAACTATAATACTATTATTTTTATTCTTCTATAACTATTCTCATTAATTCAGAAACTTAAAAAATAAAGGTAATGCGGATTGTTTTTTAATATGTTTCCAAATTCAAAGACCTTTAAACTGAACACTTGCCTCATTTTCCATGTTTTGTCATTTTCTTATAGTTTATGATTTTTATGATGCATACAAACCTTGCGCACATTTACTATTTTTGTTCACTTTTACATCTTGGGGATTTTTTTTTTCCCCGAAGGGTGCTGGGGATTGAATCCTGGGCCCAGGAGATGCTAGGCAAATGCTCTAGTGCTGAGCTATGTCCCCAGCCCTCATTTTTACCTCTTCAGTCTCTATGTTCCTTGACTTTGGTGACAGTCCTTTTGAAGTATATTTTACAGTAGTTCAGTAAAAGAAGTATATTTTGTTGTAGTACAATACTTGTTATCAGGGTTTTTTTTTTTTTCTCACTTATCTGCCACATAAGAATTTTTTTTTCAAAAATCTTATTTATCCCTTAAACACCTGACACTGATGCAAAAATAAGGCTCCTTTTGAGTTTTTAAAGTTTTTACTTATAATATATTAGAAAATCAAGACTGGAAAGTTACCTGCAAGAAAAGTTTATACATTTATTAGGATATAAGTGTCAACACTTTATATTTAATTTTTAGGTGTATTCTCCTAATACACCTATTCTCCTAATATACCTAATTTTTAGGTATATTCTCCTGTATGATATCCTTTCTTTTAGGCTTTCCTCTTCTCTATTCAGTTTATCTAAAGCTTACAACTTGCTCATACTGCACTGTACTAACTATCCCACTATTACTGTTCTATGAGAAAATGCATTGCTTTCTTCTATATTATCACTTTCTTCTGTACATTATTCTTCCTTGAAATATATGGGAAAGACAATGCCAAAGATTTTTAGAATCATGGCTGCCACAAAATATGGGTTATTATGGCAAGTGAGAAAAAGTGAATTTCAAGCATACATAGGAAGACCATATAATATACTGGATTTGAAGATGGTTGATTTTATGCATTTATTTTTGACTGGCCATAAGTGCCCAGATTAAGCATTATTCCTGGGTGTGTCTATGAAAGTATTTCTGTATGGGAGTAAAGTAAATGGTCCTCCTCAATGAGGTTGTACATCATCCAATCCATTGAGGGCTTGAACAGAACAAAAAGGAGGAGCAAGGAATTCAGTTCCTTTTGATCCAGATTAAGCTGAATCATCTCATCTCTTCTTCTCTGGCTCTCACATTGGGATTTACAATATTAGCTCTCCTGATTCTGAGGCCTTTGAACTGGAACTGAACTACACCACTGGCTTTGTTGTGTCTCCAGCAGGCAAATTGTGTAACTTCTCAGCTTCTATAAACATTTGAGCTAATTCTCTATCTATCTGTCTATTTATCTATCATCTATATAATTTGGTACATTGTAACTATATATCATATGTATAATATGTGTAAATAGTAAATAAAATCAAATACACAAAATATTATATGTATATTATGTATAAGAAAATGGATAAAAATTTAGGTTAGATTTGAATATCAGTTTCATTTTGAAAGTAACATTACTATTTTGAATTAAGAAATAAATAGAACGTATGGTATTAGGTGAGCTCATTTCAGAGAAAACAAAAATGGTGGTAACTGTTGACAGAATACAATGTTTTCATTATGATCGCAAAATAACCCCTCTAATATTGTGGTAATTATCTCTAATAGCATTGAGATTCAAGAAAATATTTTTGCTCAATACCAAAATAAAGAAAATATGGATCTGTTTTCTTAACAATATAATGCATATTTCATTCACAATGGAGTATCCAGTTGGGGCATTCTTTTTCCCAAAATGTATGATGTATTTGAAGATTCTGCATGAAGCAAAAAAAGTAAATGATAGTTCTGGACATTTTAACTCACAGTGTGCATCTTATAAGATTTTTAAAATCTAAAATAGTATTACTAATGTTTATCACCCATCTTATTTATAAAATGTTATTCTACATATGAAGGATGAAGATTTATCACTGTCAAAAGTAACCAGATGTGATATAATTTGAAACCCCAAACTCTGAAATATTATTCTAAATGCATCTTGAATAATGACTACAGCCAAACTTTAAGGGATTTTCAATTCTTAAAAAATAGTATAAATAGTTTAAAAGTATATGATCTGATATGTCATAAAAATTATACTTGATGGTTGAACATCACAGATAACTAAACTGTGTTGTTCTAAGCAACAGTATTAATTTTCAAGGAACTTTTTACTGATGACATTTGGAATAATGGTGTCATTTCTTTGCCTAGAGTGTTCTCTGCTTGTTTTTGTTTTATGAGATGGCAGCACACATCTGCTAGGCATGTGTGATAATTTCAAGACCCTAACTATGATTAGTAGTGGATGACATATCAAAAAATTCTATTATTATGGCATATTGAGAATTTATTTTGGATAAAATTTAAAAGAGGCCTTTGCATGTAATTCAAGACAAGTGTTCCAATTTACTAGGGCTTTAAGAGATCACTTTTGAAAAATTTGAAAAATTTAGGATCTTATTAAAAAATGTTGACCCAACCCCATTCTCAGTACACAATGCATTCTTACTAGTGTTGTAGCTTCCTGTGCAAGACCTTTGGCTTCTTTGGCAACTTTCTCAGCTTCATCAATGTAGTCCTTAATATTGCTGTAAGCATTGAAAGCTGCAGTGGCATTGAAGGAGATGTTTTTAGCCTCATCGAGGATTCTGTTGGAATGACCCAAAAAAGAAACTTCAGCACAGTTAGTAGGCAAATGAGGAATATCCTAGTTACAGTAAATGTGGTTTCCAAATGATCATGGTCAATAGAATTGTGATACTGCCAAATCATAGTGAGATAGCTATGTACCGTATTATGTTGCAGTTTTCAATTTAAATTCCTATTCCTAAATGATTCAGCTATGACATACTACCAACATATCTTAAACATTCATAGTATCCTCCAGAAGCCTCTGCAAACATGTGTACCAGGCAAGTGAGTGCTACAAGACAATCCTTCATGTTATTTGTGAAGCATGCTACAGGTTTCAGAGCACTTACACCACATTACTGAAACAAATTGTGTAAAATCTTTTTGGGGTAGGTGGACTTCTCAAGAGAGGAAAAAGAAATTCCAGAAGATTAAATGGCTTGATTGAAGTCACATGACTAACACATGCTGGATCTGGTCAGCTGATTCCTGGCTTACTGTTCTAGACTTCTAGTACCCTTCACTCCAAATTGGTAAAAGTTTGCTATAAAATGAACCATACCTGTAATACCCAGGATCATCAAGAAATTTGTATCAATACGTACTAAGTATGGGAGCATAGACTTGCACATGGTATATTAAGATGGATTTATTTTAGAAAGTTATTCTTAAGATTAATAGCTCCTGTATTTAATGTATCAATCACAAAAATGTAGGGGAAGCCTATCAGTGATACTTAGAAGGCTGCTTACAAGTTAAACACACCCTTTTCCCTTGTCCTCCTCTCCTCTGACCCACATAATCATCCCAGCTACAGTTAAGATATTATTTTACAGGGGAATTTGTGCTATCTTTCTGGAATTTGAAAGACAGAAAAGGATATGTATAGGGCCATGTTTTCAAAAGGCACTTTTTAACAATACATAGTTTTGATTCCATTAGAGATGTAAAACTGAAATTTGAGGCAGAATGAGTTTATATGTGATTATTTAAAATGCTAATCAGGACACTGCTGTGCTTTCTAATAAAGAACAAAAAATAATTTTCTAAGTGATGCCTAAGGCTATGTTCACTTCCTAACAAGCCATGTTGGAATCCACTTTTAACTTAGACTTTTGATGCTTCTCCAGTTGAGCTTTGCCTACGCTCCTAATTAGGATCTTCCATAGAAAGGCCACGCAGCTCTTTTGTTCATAATTGTAGAAATCAAGATTTGAAAATGCTTCTCTATCACTTCTGCTTGTCAGAGCTTTTGGATAAGTGTCAGGATACACAGGCATTTACAACAAGTGACATACCCATCAAGGACAGCAGATGAGTCATTCAACTGAGCGGCATGGCTTTCAGCCTGGGAAACTTTATCAGCAAGCTTCCTGTCCTTTATTTCCTGGGAGAGGTCATCTATTTTATCTTTAAGATCCTCGGACATTGGTGGCAATTTTGTTTGGATGTCTTCAACATACTGATATGTAGAGAGAAGAGAGGGCATGTTAAGCAAATGAATCCAAGCCTTCCTGAATTTACTAATTTCACCATGGCACATAATTACACATACATTGTTTTTCCATGAAACTTTAAAATTTACTAGCAGAGCAAAAACATAATAAAAGCTGTTACTTCGTAAAAAAAAAAAAAAAAAAAAAATTAGGAACTTTATGAAATCAATTTATACCAAAAGAATCTATCTTTTAAAAAAATGTTACTTCACAAAAATAAATGCACAAATGATAGTCATTAGATCTTTTAGACCATTTGCATTTCTATTACTATATATCACTGAGTAGTGCATTAGACACCTTGTTAAAAGTCTGTAGATTTACATTTCCTTTTTTTGGAAATGTCACATAATACAGAAGCAGTTCATAAGTGATACCCTGGGAATAAGGAATGTCCTTCATCACTGTGAAAAATAAAAATAAGGGCTTGTGTGAGGCTGTGAACACTCCCTAACAAACACTCATGTCTGTCAGAAGAATGATTTGAAGTTCTAACTATGGACAAAGGTAGGCATGATCATAATAGAATAACACAAAAATAATTTTACCTGCATGAGAAGACAAATAGTAATTGTTTTTCTTCCTTGTTTCCCATTTATGAGAGCATAGACCATTACTGTTGTGGTTTGAATATAGAATGCCTCCCCACATAAAAGCTCATGTATTGGCAATGCAGAAGCATTCAGAGGTGAAATGATTGGATCAGGGTTCTGATTTCATCAGTGGATAATCCCCTCCGGAGTTAATCATTTGAATGGACTTAGCAGGTATGGTGTGGCTGGAGGAGGTAGGTCACTTGGGGAATGGCCTCAGGGATGATATCTGTTCTGGCTTGCCTAGTTCTCTGTCTTTTGGCTTCCCATCACTGTGAATTGAAGAGCTTGCCTCTGTCATGCCCTGTTCCCGTAATGTTCACCTTGGAGTTGGCCGACTATGGACTAACCTCCTAAAACCCAAACCATGAATCTGAATAAACTCTTCCTCCTGTAAGTTGCTTGAGTCAAGTATTTTGGTCACAGTGACAAACAAAACAAAACAAAACACTGACTAAAAACAATTAGAGTTTTGTCAGATACTCACATCTATGACAGAGTTGATTTCATCTGCAAGCCGGTTGGCTTCCTCGAGTATGTCATTGCCCTCTTTTAAAGTGTTCTCAATCTGTCTTTTGCCACTTTCAATAGCCTCCTTCTTTTGCTATGGTACAATAAGAACAAGACATCAAAATGCTATTTGGGTAAAACCCTATCAAGCATTGTATTCCCGTCTCTCCTGAGTTGTCTGAACAAAAGCTTCACAAGCAAGGTACATCACATTGACGATGTGGCGAAGTGACAATGATATAAACCACCCCGTCATTCTCCCGAGAGTTAGTCTACTTAGAGCCTATACCGGTCATTTTTCCTCTCCACTTGAGAGTCATCAAAGTGAAGAAAAGTAGTGTGATGCTAGCTACAGAATTAAAATTATTTTTAAAGCAAGATGGAACTTTCATTTTTAACTAAAATGTAAGTGCTGAATATGTACTACTGAACATGTGATAGCACACCAAATTGTACTGGAGCTACACGTTGAATTCCAGATTCTGTATACAAATGAGTCCTTTGCGAGCATAAACATAAGCAGATTTATTCTATGGGAATTCTTTAAAATTCAAAGAAGTGGTCTTTTTAAAGGAATTTAGGTGAAATGCTTTTGCAGAGAAAAGGAAACTATCATTTGGAAGGATAAATCTAATGGACTGTTTTATATCAAGAGAGTAGACTCTAACTTTTCTTTGGAACTTATAGCTTGCCTCAAAACTACATGAAACTCATTCCTGGCCTAGAAGAGAAAAATCAATGACAAAGAAATACTGCCATTTATTCATCTGTAGCATACCCCTGCTTAATATTTTCTTTATACTTCTAAATCATTCTTCCAATTGCCTTTTTACCTATAGTTTAACTGTATCAATTAAAATATTAAGTTTTGGCCACTTAAGTTTTATATAAATATTAGTGGTAGTTTACAAGTATTTAGATCTCAATATATATATATATATATATATATATATATATATATATATATATATCAGGAAGTTTCTAAGCTTTTTTTTGTTTAAGTCTAACTCTACAGGTCTTGTGTTTATCATCTCTTAAGTGAATAGAAAATTGAACTAAGTACTGTTGTCTGAATATTTGTGTTGCCCCCAAATTCATACTTTGAAATACTAATCTCCCAGGTTATCAGGAGGTGGAGCTTTGGGGTCATAATGCAGAAACCTCATAAATTGGATAAGTACCCTTATAAAAGAGACCCAAGGGGGCTTATTTACCTTCCCATTGCTTGAGAACACAAGGAAAACATGGTGTTTGTAAGCTAGAAAATAAGTCCTCACTAGCCACTAATTTGCCAAAATCTTGATCTTGGATTTTCTATCCTCCAAAACAGAGAGAAATACATTTCTTTTGTTTATAGGCCACTGGGTTTTGGGCATTTTGTCAGAACAGTCCAAGTAGATTAGGGCATTAAGTAATTTACCTAAGACACAGTACAGTATAATTAAGATTTGAACCCCAGTCTACCGAAGGATAGATTCTGGGTCACAGATCACCGAAGGATTGTCTCTGCTATCATAGAAATCACACTTCATGCTTTGCATTGGGCTAGTGCTGATTTCAAGCTCTCCTTTCCTAATCTCCTCTCCAAAACTCCAACATGTTGCCAGGTATGTGTACCTTGGTGGCTCTTGAGCCTTTGTGCTGGAAGTTCTTGCTCCCTGTGCCTGTCTCCAGTTCTTTGGCTTGCTTTCTCCCTTCATTTTCTATATACTATGGTGCACTAATTAAAAGCTATATTCAGGCAACAGCCTCTTGGGATGGGATCCCAGTTCTAAAGCCTATGAAATCTTGAGCAAGTAATTTAGCCTCACACAAAATGTGTAGTTCTCACCTCACAATGTGTGGCCAATTCACTATGAGCATGGGCACTACCTGCAAGCTTGTTAGAAATGCATAATCTTAATCCATTCTGGGGAGCTACTGTCTCAGGATCTGCATTTTAACAAGAACCCAGGTGATTTATACATACAGTCAAATGAGAGAAGACTTAGCTTAGAACAGTGCCTGCCACACAGTAACATTATGCAATAGTTAACTATTATAGTAATTATTCTGTTCTTCCTAGCCCTCACTTACCTGAATTATATTAATAGGGTGGTCATACATTGAAGAAACATAGGTTAATGTTTTATTTTTTTTAAATACAGATTGAATCAGCTTCATTACTTCTTCTGCCATTCCTAAATGCACAGGTTACTTACTGAATAGTAGAGAGAGGAATGCACAACAGATGCATGTTCAGGCACTAGGGAAAGGGACAGCCTCCTGAGCAGTACATTGTGGATGAAGGACAACAAAAGTACCATGTAACATCACAGAGCAGATTACATATTAGGTGGCAACAAACCATGTACTATACATGCTTATCCCACTCTTCAAGACTTTATGACCACATAACATGCTTGTTTATTTGCTTAGTAACTATCTCCTTCAACAGAAATTCCAGTTTTGTGTGCCACTGTATCTCTAGTACCTAAATTAACTTAATAAGTAGTTTTAGATAAATAAATAAAAATGAAGCCTGAAACTTCTGCTGGTGACAGTTGACTTATTTGGCTACTTATGTTTGGCAAACTCAGGGGAAGTTTTGATTTGTCATTCACTCTTCACAGACAACAAATGCAGAGGCAGTCCTGATGTCCATGATTTCAAATCATAGCTTTTCTTTCAAGAGTCTGGCATTCTTTGCATAACTGCTGAAGTTTGCCCTCAGTTTGTGTATCAACTGACTTAAAGGTATACTGTGTGCAGAAATTCAAGAATCTTATTTTTTCTAACATGTCTTGCTTGTGTTACTGAATCAAGGTAATTTAATAGGCAATATCAATTGAAGAGTGGAGAATATTCCATATGTTTGCAAACTGAAGAGCTGAATCCATTTGGGTTTCAATTAAATGGTGAGTTAGTTCCTTTTGTAATGCTCTAATTGGGTCACTTCAAAGAGCCAACTGTCATGCAAAGATCAAAATGTGTTCTTTATCATACAAAGCAGAAATGATCATCTAGAGATTAGAGAGATTTTTAGAAATGGCTAATTTTCATTGATGAAATTTAGCATTGAAACAAGGAAAGATGGAGATTCGAAGCTCCTAAATATTGATATAAGAATAGTTATAACATTTATTTTTGTTTGCTTTATGACACTGGTTATTTGCTGGGGAAAAAAAGTCTGTTTTGCCTTTGTGCCAGACACTGTTTTAGGCTCTGGGGATACAATCAAGAAGAAGACATTCTCCTCTTGGCTTTTCTGGAGGTATGTTATAGTTTGGATTTTAAATGTCTGCCAAAGGCCTGTGTGTTGAAGGCTTAATCACCAACTTGTGGCACTACTGGGAGGAGGTAGAACCTTTAGGAGGTGGTATCTAGTGAATGGAAGTGAGGTCATTGGTAGTATGTCATTGAAGGAGAATTGTGACCTCAGAACCTTCTTTACTCTCTCTGCTCCCTGGCTCCCATCATGTACTCCCCACATGATATTCAACTTCACCACAGGCCCCAAAATGACAGAACCCACCAGCAATAATTGAAACCTCTGAAGCTGAGCCAAAGTGAATTTTCTTCTTTATAAGTTGTTTATCTCAGGTATTTTGCCACAGTGATAGAAAGCTGACTAACATAGAAGGGAAAAGATGAATGCGTGAATTAGTATATCTTTTTAAGTACTTATTTTGAATGCTATAAAATAAATGAAAAGAAGAAATGGATAGAGGATGATGTAGATATGAAATATTTAAGATAGGAAGCTTAGAGTGTTTAAAGAACAAAAGGGAAGGCCCAAGTATTGAGAAAATTATTCTTCAAAAGGATGACATAAGATAATTATTAAATCATTCTGCTTGGATATCAAGGTTGATTATATTTCTATTTTAACTTCTTATTAATTAGATACTAATTCGGTCCAGAGGTCTGCAAGTTGAACATCCCCCTTTTCTTTTGCCATATGCAGGGAATAGATTCTTCAAGAACCTACAAATGCTATCTCCCTTTTTATCTTTATGTAGAAACTTACTTTCTTTGCAGTTTCTTCTTTAGGGAGGTTTTAAGGGTAGACTTGGCAACACATGGCTCAATACATATTCCTTTGCTTCACTGAATTGCTCTTCTCATCTCTTTCTGTTCATCAGGCCCCAAGTTTTCTCTCCATCACTGGAAATGCCCCTTGTAACCCCATCCCTTCCAGTAGTCTGTGTTCAAAGCTTTCTATGATGTGGCTCCAAAGGCCATTTCCAGAGCCGTTTCCCCCTTTTATGTAGCATATGAAGGAGCTGGACTGCTCTGTCTGACATTTCCTTGAATCACCTCACACTTTCAGAGCTCTGGGTCTGTGTTCATGCTAGTCTTCCTTTTTTTTCCCCCAATTTTTCTCAATTTCTTGTATAATGCCATCAGTTTTGTAAACCTTTTGCCTACACTCCCCGTCAATGTTAATCCCAGTATTAGTACACAGTAAGAGGTTAAAAATGCTTGAATTCCTTGGGAGCTTGTAAGTTCAATGAGGCCGGGAATAATTCATATTCAACCTTCAATGCTCTCATTAGCAACAGCACCTTATTATGGTAGACATTTAAATATTACCCTGGCTTGCCTAAAATCACACCATTTTCCAATTCAAAGCCAATCCCCCAGTTTAAATGAACTACTCAAAAACTCAAGTGTAATTTTAATTAATGACTCCCTATTTCTGTTGCTTGCTGTAGCTTTCAGAATAAAAATCGAACTTAGCTTAGTCTCACATTGTCGTTCTCTTGTGACTCAAGGTCTAGGCGCTGCCTATCTTGGTGAGTTGTCTCTCCACTCCTTCACATGGAGTCTTCATTCCAATTCTATCAGCCTACCGAAGTTCTTCTTAAATAGTCTTACCTTGTTTTCCTCTATGACTTTGCATAAGTTTTTGGAATAAATTTCTGGGATTTTTTCCTTTTCTATTTCAACTAGCTCATGCATACCCTTTAGGGCCTAGCAAGTATCAGGGCCTGTATGCAGCCCTTTGTAAATTCAGGGGTAGTTTAATGCTTTCCTTTGCTTAACTACATGATTACTTCATGTACAAAGTGGTTTGCCATGTGTACCTCCCACGAGCTACCAGTCCTTTAATGTTATCAAAGATGGTGTTTAATTCTATTTTTTTATATCACTAAACCAAATGTTTTATTTCTAATGATCAATAATTTTAAATATTAAAACATTATACTTTATAATGTAAATGTGTCTGAGTTAGTGTTGTTCTTTTTTTATTCTTTACCTCAGTGGTTCTCAAACTTAAGGCTGCATCTGAATCACTAGAGGTGTTTTCTTAAAACCCAAGTTTCTGGGTCCCTCTGTCAGAGTTTCTGAATTGGGGAGGAGCCTGAGTAGTTGCATTTTATTAATAAAGATCTATGTGATGTTAATGCTGGTGATCTGAGGACTACATCATGATGACCACTGTTTGATATAATCAGTTTTGTGCTAAGCATAATTCCCGAAGGTAGAAGCAACTTGATAAAAGGTTTTTTGTTTGTTTGGTACTAGGGATTAAACCCAGGGGTGTTCTGCCTCAGAGTTATACCTCAACTGTTGGTATTTTTTATTTTGAAACAGGGTCTCCCTAAGTTGTTGAGGCTGACCTCAAACCTATGACCCTACTGTCCTAGCCCCCCAAGTACTGGGATTACAGGCCCATCCAACCATGCCTGCATTAATAAGATTTTTTAATAACAAAACTTACATGCCTAACACCTTAAACTCACAAAGAAATCCATTCAGTTGAGTATAAATTATATAATTTTCATTGTAGGCACTAGCACAATGGAGGTTTATTTAGAAACATCACATTATTCAATCCAATAGGCACAGTATACCTATGTTTCTCAAATTTGGATAGGCACCAAATAAACCCAGGGAGCTTTAAGATAGGAACACTGTGACACATCCTAGACTTGCCTTCTTAGATTCAGCGTGGTAGCTCATGAAACCTGTCTGTTCAACAAACTTGATGAGCAATATTTTTGTAGCCTGGCACCAACCTTGGTACACCTAAGCAACTTCAAATATTCTGTACTTTATTCATACTAATCCAGTTAATTTAGTTTTTTTATCTAATTAAGATTTTAAACAAGCCTTTAGTTAAAATATGACAATAAAATGAAAGTACAAAACCGATGACTTATAATTTCAATACTGACTTCATAAGCTCCCAGCATCTCAAGAGGTGCCCAAGAATGATGGCTCTTAGTTTTAAACATCACTAAAAGGGAGGAATTGCTGAAAGCACCATTTACTGTGCCACTATAACTCTTCTTGAAGTACTTCTCAAATGCTTATTATGCTTTCCACACAGGTAATTTTAATTTCTTAAACCGTTGCCATAAAATGGAGAGGTATACCTCCGAGTAAGTTACACCACTGGTGCGTCACTGAGCGGGATGAATCATGCAAGAGCCAATGACAGGAAAGCCACTGGCCTCTGCCTCTCCACATGGTGCTTTTTCTTGCATATTGCTAGCATGTCAGTAGACTCCAAATTGGTTAAGATTACAACAATCACTTATGAAAAAAGTGAGCCTCTTTGGTCTCCCACTAGAATGACAAGGCCAAATCCCAGAAAAAGGACCCAGATTTTTTTGTTTAATTAGTTTATCCTCTTACATCTTAACCCAAAGTGGAAAGAAATTAGCAGAATTTTAAAAGTTCAAGTTCATTTTATTCAATCATCATTGCCACTTAGCAAACATTTTTGAGAGCATACATTATGCTAGAATATTGAGTTATTGTTGAAGGTAAAATTATATGTTAAAGAGACATAGATTTGCTGCTGTTTTCAGATTTGTGGGGGCTGTACTCTGAAAACAGCAAAGGTTGCTTTGTCTCCGGGAAAAAAGTAGTTTAACTATTAAATGCAGATTTGTACGATCATGTGTGCTGAATTTAGTCTTAGGAAATGTGATCATTCAACACATTAGGATTGAGGAAGAAATTGAAAAAGAAAAGAAAAGGAAAAAAAGTGATAACAGAGTTTTTAATTCCAGATGCAGTGGCACTTTGAAAAAGCCTCTGAAAAAACTTAATTTCATAACTTCAGATTTTCTTGATCTCTGTGAGAGAAAGGAGGGGAAATAACCCAGGCTTAATCAGTTCATGTTAATCTCTTTCAAAATATAATTTGCATAGAACCATTACAAAGACAAAGGGGAGCTAGGATTTTCCAAAGATATTGTTTCTCAATGAGCTCTCTCTCATGTGCTTGTATTCTACTGAAAATGTAGGGAGCTTTTGTGATTTTTTGGCAGCCAGATCTCTAAAGCAAGTTTGTGGACTAGATTAGGTAAATTGCAAAATCATATGATATCAGGACTTGAAAATGCTCTGCATATGCTCTAGTATAATGAACTCATTGTAGAGTTGAGGAACTGATGTTTAGAGATGTTAATGGACTAGTCTAATTTATATTACCAGTTGCTGGCATGGTTGTTATTGAGGCCAAGGCCCTCTGACTCCCAGGAGAAAGTTTCTTTCATTATGCTATACTGTCTTCAAATATAGTATATCAAGATATGCTAAATATCTTTAATAGTCTAAATTATCTGAGTTTTATTTGATTCAATGGGAAATGGCCATTAAAGAAACACACACACACACACACACACACACACACACACACACACACACAGACACACACACACACACACACAGGATCATTCCCTGTTCTGCTTCTTAGAAGCCTCTTTTCAGAGTTGTCATTCTTGACCTTTGTAAATGTGCAGCAGCTGGACCAGTTCAACCCTGCTCCCACCCTCAAGATTATGATGAAAGTGCCCCTAGTACTCACCTCCAAAGCAGTCATGTTTTTCTGGTTGGCAGCAGATAATTGATTCGCTTCTCTGATTTTATCTGTGGCTTCTCTCAGCAAGTCCCAAGCATCGTCAACTTTGTTCTTGTAGTCATCCAGTTTCTCCCGGAGATCCTTCTCCATTTCTTCAGTTTTGCTTCTGGACTCTCCAAACAGCTTGTTCACTTTCTTCAGAAGGCCTTCTGCAGCTCTGCAACCATCCCAGCCCAAGCACAGACAGTAATGAGGCTGCCCTAGCGTCTATTGATACTAAACTGTTATAAGAGATGCTCATGTAAAAGATGAAATACATAAAAAAAATGTAAAGCAGATCTACTTTGTACTAATTCAAATTTAAGACTCATGCCTGAAAATGGCAGATACTTCATAATTTAAAGTAAAGCAAAGCAAAAACAAAAACCATTCCATCTACCTTTAAAATTTATTTGTAAGGTAATGCTTCCATTTGAAGGGATGTCATGTCATGCACAGAACATGAATGATAAAATGAGCTTTATGATATGCCACATGCCAAAAAAAGCCACCTTTTTTACCATCAGGGACATTTTCCCTATTATTTTGAATATATTGAGTGAATACTGACACATTTATTTAGAAACTGGGAACAAAACTACAATTTTATCATGCTAGTATAATGTCAGGATTTTAACTTATGTTTCTTTTTTTTTTTTTTTTTGAGTGATCTGGGAGTTGCTTGGGTTTAACTTGTATTTCCTATGGTAATGTATTGGAGGACCTGGTTAGTCATAACTTATTTATCCAAAGGTATTCTTATTATAATAAAAATATATTGATAATTTTAAATCCCTAATACAGGCAGCTAATGAAGCAAGTCCATCAGTCTGTTACAGATAGGACAGCAGTAGAAAATATCACTTATTTGATTATACATATGTATATATATATGCAAAAATATGCTTTTGATTCATTTCAGAGAAAAATAAAGTGAAGCTAAATAAGTAAATAAAGATAAATATGTAGTAAACATTTACTGGTCAGAAAAATCTTCTGCTCACATATGTGATGGGAATTCAGAAAACCACAAATCATTTTGAAAGCTCAGTTTAGCATATGAAAAAAGAATAGAGTGTTTACTCACACCAACTCATCTTCTGCAACTTCCTTTTGTGTATCTAGATTTTTGCTTCTCAGCTCTTTCATCATCTGATCAATCTCTTTCTGAAGCTCTTGTAAATTTTTCTCGAAGGTCTTGTCTTGAGTTCCTAGAGTTTCATTTAGTTTTATAGCTTTTTCATTAACAGCTGCAGGGGGTAAGCCAAATTTTGTAAATTAGTAAACAAAAATGTCACATGCAAAAAATGGCACTCAACATCTGCTCCTTACCACCATCTCCAAATGAAATGTCATTTGCTAGGGGTGCTCCTGCTGGGAACAGGAGGCAGCAACCACAGAAATCAGTATCAAAGAGGGAAATGTGGCACAATTCTCCATACTAGATTTCTTTCTTTTTTGAGGGGGGCGCAGTAATTAAAGCATAGCATTTTCAATCTCAAAAGGAAATGGGTCAAATCCTCTTCAGGAAAGAGGGGGGAAAAAGAGTTTTGTAGAATAGTATTTTGAAGCTGAAGGCACAAATTCTTCTACACTTCTGGTAAGATAGTCATATATAGTTACCTTAAAATATTGAGTATGGAAATCCCATCAGTGTTGAGGTCTGTGAACATGAACCTGCCCTTGCATCTCCATGCTGTTCCCCTATATTTATTATTTTATAGGAGTGAGGGAAGGAGCAGTGGTCTCAGGACAAGGGTTATAGATTACATCTCAAAGATGCCTTCCAGCGGTAACATCCATCCTAGAAGTCTATGTTTATTATGCATTAAATAGGGTTTCAAGCTGTGCTCTTTGGAATATTAGGATTCTCCAGGTGCTTCAGGTATTCTACAAATGATGTCTGTTCTGCCAAGAATCTGTTTTATAGGTTAGTGTTCTGGGCAAAATTTCATTTAGAAAAAAGAATTCCATGTCAAATAAGAGTTTAAAAATTGGTGAATTGAAACATTCACACAGTTCTTTCCATTAGTTTTAGACTACAGTTTTTTGAAGTATGTTCTATTGAACATTAAATTTGGTGAGTTGAAGGGAGATATATTCTCAAACTCTTTTTTTTCTGCTGAATAGTTATTTCTATAATATTACCTATGAGAAGCTATAAAATGGGGGGGGGTCTCAGTTGGCCAAAAGATATATATTTTTTTGCCATTCAAGGTGGTATCAGGAGACCTCTTTAATAAATAATAAATTCCAAGCATGCATTTCTGGAGAGAGTCTTCTGATTTGTACTGAGCAAAGTTCCTGAAGAAGATACATCGAGTCAATGCAAGCTGACCAGCCAGAGGACGTGGTGGGTTGGTGCAGTGGTTCTGAAATGTGGTCCTCCATCAAAAGCAACAGCATTACCCGGAGACTGCTAGAAATGCAGATTCTTGGGTCTTACACAGATATACTGAGTCAGAAATGCTGGGAGTAGGGGACCAGCAACCTTGAGTTTGAACAAACTCTCTTGGAGCTTGTGATAAATGTTAGAGTGTGAGGAATACTGGGCTACTAGCAGAAACTGCCTTGTCAAAATCCATCTTTTAAATTTTTTTTTTAATTATAAATGTCTTTGGTAAGAAGAGTGGTGCAGTCAACACCTTATTCCTGATAGTCATTGTGCAGACTAAATGTTTATGTACCTCTCAAATTATTAGACTGGAACCTAATTTCCCCTGTGATTGTGTTTAGACATGGGGCCTTTGAGATATTAGATCATGAGGGCAGAGATAAAATTGTGTCCTTATTCAAGGGATGGAGAGAACTCCCTTGAGTTTTTGCTCTTGTGAAGTTATAGCAAGAATACACTGCCAATCTGTGAGCCAGGAAGTGGCTCCTCCCCAGAGACCAACTATTCCAGGGCTTTGATCTTGGATATCTCAACTTCCCAGAGGGTAAAAATAAATTTCTGTTGTTTATAAGCCACTAAGTCTATGATATTTTTGTTATAGCAGCTGAAACATACTTAGAGATACACTATTCTGAAAAAATTTGAATAATGCACTTCAAAGAGAAAATATGGCCATTTATAGCCTTTTGGTAGAAATTCCGGCTCAGATATTGTACCCCTAGAAATTAGTGAGATTAAGTGTTTCTTGGCCCGCTGCCTAATAGTTACACCCTGACATATGTCAAAGGACTGCCCCAAGATTCTGTCACTAGTGTTAGTAAATTATTACCTAGGCTGTGTCATGTTTGTGGAACCACAGTAATCCTGGACTAATTTGAAAGTTCCCTGGCCCATACACTATGTGGGAAGCATGCCAGTCTGCCAATGATTAAATGTAAGAATATGCCAGGCATAGTAGTGCACACCTGTAATCCCAGTACTTGGGAGGCTGTGAAATGATGATCACAGGTTTGAAACCAGCCTGGGTAACTTGGCAGGATACTTTCAAAATAATAAAGGTTCAGGGTTGTGTGACTCATTGGTACTTCTGAGTTCAATACTCAGTACAAAAAGAAAAAAAAAAAAAAGAAAAGAAAGACTTCAAGAAAAGTAGTACCTGTAATAGAGTTGGCTATACCTCTGGTATAAGCCTAATCCTTTCGTCTGAGCACATGCCTCTCTGTACAATTGATTTAAACCAGTCCTGGCATTTAAGTAACTACCAACATCATTTGTATTCACTTTTAAAAAATGACAGTGATAAATCCCACTTTTCAACCTGCAAAAGCCATGTTTTTATTATATGAATACCTAAATGATAAAAGATATTTTGATAAAAGAATTTTTTTGAAATTTGATCTAATGTAGGTCTGGGGACCAGTGGTAGAAGGGAGGAATATGAGATATAATTTCACTATTTCTCTTGTGGTTTATTCTCAAAGCTAAACTTATGCAGAAAAGAATTTGCTGAGGAAAGAGTGATGCCAGAAAAAGAAAAGGCAAAAGGGGTTGATCTTTTGGAGTACACACACTGTTTCTTTTAAATCAAAACAATGTGTAAATAACTGAAGAAATTAATAGAGTACATGAAAATGGTTTTAACCAAATGATGCTGTATTAAGAAAGAAAGCATCATTTCAAGAGAAGAGGTTTGATTTCTCTACTGCTTAGACTTATATGGAATTGGAACTTCTCTGAGTATTTTACATTAAAGATGAACTTTGGTACATGCTTGTAATCCCAGTACTTGGGAGGCTGAGACAGGAGGATCACAGGTTCATGGACAGCCTCAGCACTTTGGTGAAGCCTTCTGAAACTTAGTGAGACTCTGTTTCAAAATAAAAGAATAAAATAGGGCTTGGGGTGTAGCTTGGCGGAGGAATGCTCCTGAATTCCATCCCCAGTACTTAAACAAATCAAAACATAAGCAAAAGATAAACATGTTATTTAATCTTTTATACAAAGGTATACAATGCCACCTTCATATGTTTTCTTTCTCACAGATTTGGAAATAATTATAAAATAAATATATCTTTTGAATTTACCCATTTATTTCTACCTTATTTCAAAGGGGAGGTTAAAGAAAAAAATTTAAAGGGGTAAAATTAACATAAAAGGAAATAGGGGTAAAGAAAAATTAGTGTAAATCAGGGAAAATATTACTATTCAGAAAGATTGCCATAATGTTCAATACAATGGATCCTAAAACTAGCTGGATGCATATTAGGAGCCAAAACATAGTAGAGAATAAATAGAAGATTCCTTTGTGTGTGTGTGTGTGTGTGTGTGTGTGTGTGTGTGTGTGTGTGTGTGTGCTACTAGGGATTGAATCCAGGGACTTTTCACCTCTGAGCTACCACCCAGTCTTATATTATTTTTAATACTGAGCCAAGGTCTCACTAAGTTACCACACTGGCCTTGACTCTGTGATCCTCCTGTCTCAGCCTCTCAAGTACTAGGATTACAGGTGTACACCACCACACTGGGCAAACAAGGATTCTTAAGAGGTTTACAGTATCCTTAAGATAAAAGTAAACTAACTTCTCAGAAGATGCAAAGATGTCTTTCATACATAAATCTGAAAAAAATCTTCTGATGGGTAAATTTACTAAGAATGAAAAACATTGCTCTGACCTGAGAAACAATAAAGAAGGGTGCCTCACATTAAGTGCTATTATATGGCAGAACATAAACACTAATGGGGCGTATCTATGTCCACTCATTCATTCTAATAATGCATGGAATAAAATATAGTTTATTCATGATCTAATAAAGAATCATAGCACAGTAGACATTATAAAATTATAGTGAGGTAAAAATACCTTGGATGAGTAGAAGTTGATTATCTATAAAGAGGCCATGACTTATAATGGAAGTTAGGATGAGAACTCCATCTATCTAAACATAAAACTGAAATGGACATATGTCTGGCTGAAGCACTCATTTTTTCCATAGCAATTTATTACTAGTAATAAAATGTAGAAGTACTCATGACTCTTCTCATTATTGTGGATTAGAGAGCAAGAGTGAAAGAATGGGAGAGAGAGAGCAGACGAAAGTGAATGCATAGATGGGAGCTATTGGCAACTTTCCTCTCTCCTTTTCCTGCTTCCTTTCTTTCCTCCTTCCTTTATCTCCTCTCCCCCAAGCTGCCAAACCTTGTAGTGCACCACAGCTACAATATCAGAGTGGAGCTCTGATATATTCACATTTGCACTTTCAGCTAATTTTAGCAATTGCATTAACTTTGCCAAAGAGTGCCTGCTGGCAGATATGAGTAGTGTCCCTATTTTCCTCAAGTCGAGCTATCCAGCATGTCACTTCATATGAATTAGAAAAAGGTGCCCCATCTAAACAGACACAATCAGATCACCCAACCTGAAGCCCTGAACAATTTAGCAAATGAAAGCTATCTTGGGTGCTAGAGAACTCTTTTGTCTGGCATATAGATAGAGAATGTGGACAGTGAGCAAAGCCTGGGTGGGATTTCATCTCCACTCTGCCTCTACTGGTGCCTTGGTGAGTGACACAAACTCAGCAGGCCTTAGGCACCCAGAAAAAAGATCCGCATTGACCAAAGTGGCAGCCATGAATGTGTCTCTATATGCTGTGATAGGTGAAGAAGAAAGTTGGCAGTACTGTTACTGGAGTCCATTAAATCATGTGTTAGCATTTATTCTCATGTATCAATATTTAATTGAAATGATTTTAAAATCAATCTCCAGATTAGACTACATATTGAGACTCTCTTGCTTCTTGCAGTGGGGAAATTTGCGGAGTTTTTACCTCTTCCTGGTCAGTGATATTTAAGAATTACCAGTTGGAATTCTGCTATGAAGATTAGCTCATGTCCTGATTTATGCTGTGTTACAAAGAAAGAAATCCAAAGTGTCTAATATTGTAGAGCAATATTTACTTTTTAGAGGAAAAGCATTTTAAAAAATTTCTTAACTTGTATACCTACTTATTATGTTAATTGATATTTAAGAGCTAGTTTTTTGTTCTTGGGATTGGGAAGGGGGCGGGGAGGGCTATTATCTGTTTTCATTTTGAGTTTCTTAATCTGGGTTTCTGCTCAAAGATGGTTTCCACTTTGCTTCTAAATCATATTGGTAGATGCCAAGATTGATTCCTAGGGAATTGTGGACTAAATGCGGGGGAACTTCTGGCAAAGTAACACATCCAAATCCCAAGCAACAGATGTTCATTAAAAACCTGCACCAAGTATTTGAAAGCCATTTTGAAACATTACAGTGTGTTCTGATATATCTTGTAGAATGATAAAATTAGCTTTTAAAAAATTAAACATATTTTAAATAGTTTTGAATTATAAAATAGCAAAGCATAGGTTTCCCATGAGTTATTCAACCTTAATAGTCATTCTTCAAGAATTTATTGCTATTCTGCAGTCCTAATTACTAATTCACCAACTGTTGTCACTCATTTAATACTATAGGTCATAGATTCTCAGCAGATAATGCCCTTGAATATTTTAACCAAAATACTTACTAAAACCCAACCCTTGAATTTAGAAATGTCACCTCTTACAAAGAGAAATTTTAGTCCTGTATAATTTCTTTCTCTATTTTTCTGTTGGGACAAATAATGATTAAAACATGATTTTTCTAATACCTTCTGCATCCCGGGCAAGGTCCTTAACAAATTCTCCTAAGGACTTTGCTCTCGTGTTGGTCCTCTCAGCATCCTGTCCCGTTTGCTCACCATCTGCTGTCACTTTGGTAGCCTAATGATCCAAATTTGGGAAAAGCATAATTAATAGAGATGATGAAGCTACAGCTAGATAAGCTCCCACTGGCTTCATTTTCTTTCAAATTTTACTTTGAGCCAAAGGCAATCGATGAATTATTGATCAGATGTACTGGAAATGATGCCCCATGTTCAAGTATACAATTAAACTTTATTACTTTTTCCATTAAATGGAAATCAGAGAGCTGTATTTGGTCTTTTAAAAATCCTCGTTATATGCAATGGCACAGAAAAAGTGATAAAGCACAATTATTTTTGAAACATCTTGCCAAAGTCTTTAATGGAATCTTCAGACTTCACATGTTGCAGTTTTGTCCATATTTTATTTGAAAACATGTGGAGTGCAGCAATGATTTCTTGAGGGAGAAAGAGGCAGTCTGTCTCAATAAGCTTGATCCTATAGACTTGGTTTAGATCAATACATTAATTAAAGAAACAAAGAGGGGGAAGTGCTTAGCTCCCCAGGAGTAAATGCTGGTTTATAACACTTCAAAAGATGCCAGCAAAACACTGAGGGAGAATAAATGCAAACTTTCTCATATGACATCCTCAAAAATATGGCTTTTAACCACAGAATAGTACATCATTATAAACCAAATGCAAAAGAATGCTCAAACAGCCCCACCTCCCAAAGAGTATCCTCATGCATGTTCACCCTTGTTCACATTGAAAACGCCATTTGACACAACAAAATGCATTTGATTTGCTCATAGTTAAGAACAGCATACTCAAATACAAAAGGTGTGTACAATGTTATATGTTTCTTTAAAAGATACTACAAGGTTTAGAGAACCTGGAAAAGTTTACATTTCATTTTTCTGCATGTATGCAAATGTGAATAAACAGGACTTCTCTTTTACTGAAAAGATGCAGGTAAATATAGCGGCAGACAATGAACTAGAGAATCACAAACTGCCTCAATATAATTTTGAATGAGGTCCAATTTGGCAGAGTGTTAATACTCTACAATCTTGTACCAAAGTGCTTGCATTCTAGGCATGACTAGAGAATTAATTTTTTTTATATTCATAAGTGGATTTTAAATAGAACTTAATGTTTGGCTAGCACAGAACATGGCAAGAGATGCTACAGGAATTGTTCTACGTTTTCTGATTTCCCAAGGGTTGCGAGAAGTTTAATTCATGA
Organism: Graphiurus murinus; assembly: GCA_004027655.1. Taxonomy (NCBI): domain Eukaryota; kingdom Metazoa; phylum Chordata; class Mammalia; order Rodentia; family Gliridae; genus Graphiurus; species Graphiurus murinus. The sequence goes on from PVLC010011819.1 coordinate 32,287, forward strand.
CAATTTTCAAGGTTTTGCATAAAAGATAGAATACAAAGTTCAACAATTATCATCCAATCTCTCAATTTGCCAGTGCTAACATCATTAATAAAAGGATGAAAAGAGAACAATGCATTTGAAAAGTTTTTGAACTCCTCTTCATAGTTTGTAGTACCTATACAAAATGATTTCTAGAGTATCAATCATTATAATGTTCTGTAATTACTCTTCTAAAATATTAATTATGGAATTATTTTTTACACTTGGATTTGTACAAATTATTTTTGGAACTAAACAGTGCATATAATTGCTAAATTACAGAAGTTTCTGCTTTTGTTGTAGGTGTTGTAAGTATGTCCCAGTAATTGCCTTAAACTTGATTCTCTGCACATTTACATTCAAGAATCAGATGGTCAAACATTTTTACACACACACACACACACACACACACACACACACACACGCTTTTAAGTGTTACTTTTGTATCACTAATTAAGGTCATCTGCTTAAGATGCTGGTCCCCTGAACTGTGTCAGATGTTTCTGTAATCTAAACTTGATTATACTTCCTGATTCCACTCCCATTTTCACATAAAATGCTAATAAGGGACATGATCTACAATATGGTCATCCTCCACCATATTATCTTAAGAATTAAGACATCACCAGCACCAGCATCAGCATATCTTATTATACAGAAAATGTAAGGTATAATTGGAACTTTAAATTTCTTTTTTGTTTTATCAATATCTTTTCTATATTACCAAGTGATAATAATTTGCATATGTATTCACATCATCATACTTACTAATTCTTATTAACAACTCAAAGCATCTAATTAAAAAACATCAATATACTGCCTCATCTTCTGCATTATCAAAAGCTACTCATTGTCTTTACTTGTACTGCCCTACTGCATTTATATGGTAATGTGTATGAGTCACCTTTAAGAAACACTTTACTCTTAGTACCAATTATATGAGTACTCAAATATTAAGATGTCAAGAACTCTATGTGCTTCATGATAAGAAATATGTTTAAAAAGTGATCACTAAGGTTCTATGAAATCAACTTCCCTGGTCTAGTTTATTAGATATGCCAAGCGTCTCCCTTCTTAGTGCCTTTTTTTGTATCCTATTCTCTTTGCCTGGAATGAGCTTTTCTTTAACACATTAAGAAACAGGATCTTTATCATCTATCAGCTTTCAGTTTAAGTGACTTCTTCTTAGTGTGTCCATTCCCAGGGTTCCTATCCAGGGCTCCACGTTTCCTGCAGTAGAACATTCCCTTCATAGCATCATGTATTTTTAGAATTATATTTGATAAATAAGTATTTGACTTATTTGTTGCCTATCTCCTAACCAAAAGGTAAGCTTTAAGAGGTCAAGTACTGGATTTGTTTTGTATATCTTTTATATTCATCTCCTAGGATGAAGCTTAATTTACAGCAGATTCTGAGTTTGGTTAAATAGAGGACTAAACAATTTTTTGAACAAATTTTTCCATTCTTGTTACCATTCTTTCCTATTTTTCTTTCTCAGAAAAAGTTTATATTATTGATTCTTAACTCCTCTCCACTTATCCAAAATAAATACAGGTTTCATGATTCAGTCCCAACCCCAGCTTCTCTCTGAAGCCATCCCTACCTATTTTAGCACATGTTCTCCTTTCTTAGACTTCCAACTATTATTGCCACCATTCATGACTGGATACTTTATTTTTCCATATCTATGTGAATTCCCATCCTTGAGGGCTAAGACTCTGTCTTATCTATTTTCCTCAGAGTGCAAGAACAGTGTCAAAGCATAGGGGGTCAAAGATGTTGGTAGTTGGCTGATATAATAATAATCAAACCATCTAATACTTTGAAGGTTTAAAGTCTGTTGGAAGATGCCCAGTGTCATTCAAACTGACCATATGCCTGGCACTACGCTTGCCAGGAAATGTGGATGGCCGAGCAGTTAGTTCTCAGGGAATTTCTCAAAGCCTCATAGGAAGCTGCTGCTCGAGGGCTACAGTTGAGTGCTTGGGAACAGAGCCAGGCACGAGGACTTATCATCATAACTACATTGCATTCTAGCCACTGTCCTCATTCTAACTCCAAGATGAGTCTGTGATTACACCCCATGCTGGTGAAGTTGGGGGTAGAGGTATAGGGTGGGCAGAAACCTTCAGAGCCACCATAAAGCTTACTGAGAAAGATACCCTTCCTCTGCACTTGCGGGGCAGACTTCCTTTCTTGGCTGCACTCCAGGAGAGGAGATGTGAAGATCCTGGCACCAAAAGCATTGACTTCCATAGATTAGCACTTTAAAAGATGGATTACACAGTTGGGCTCAGCTGTACTCCAGGTTGCTATGCATGTTTGAAAGGGTTTACAACACTTCTTGCGTCTCATTTACCCTTCCTGCCTTTAAAGATACATGGAGGGCATGATCCCTATTTTTACTCTAGGAAAGTGAAGATATGGAAAACGTAAGTGGCTTACCAGAATTCACATGTAGAAATTGGGGGGAAATCACAAATTTATTACCTTACAATTTTATATTTTGTCTGTATCAAATACAATTTTATATTTGGCTAACATCCAGAAATTCTAGGAAAATATACAAAAAACTTGAGCATTCTGAGTCGGGGGAGGAAATCGCTTGAGCTTATCGAGTACATTAAGTAGATGTATAAGCTTCAGCTTTTAGTAAATTAACACATTTCAAAGTCCTTATCAAACATCATCTAGATATATTTTTTAAAACATCATTACATAGTGGTTATATGATCATTATATGGTAGTTAAGTTGAAGAGTCAGCCTTGTCAAAATGAACCATGACAGACTCCTAAAGGAAGCCCATAACAAATGCTCTACCACATATGAGCAGTGGTGATTGATAGTAGTATCATTGTAAAAGCAAAAATTCACAGAAATCAGGTTTACCCAGGACAGACTATTGATAATGTTACAGATGAATGCTAAGTAGTACATGATGGGCTATCTGTCAGGTTCAGTTTGGCTCTTCCTGTGTTCTATTTAATTACCATCCCCATCTCTTAGTCATCCTCCTTATTCACTATTATCTTGTCCTTTGAATATTTGGCAAATATCTTCTCAGATATCCTAATATGGTATGCAAACTTCATTTCATTCTCTAGCTTTGATTTTCTTATTTTTATATCCTCATATCTCTATATTGCAATCTTTCTGGTGTCCCTTCATAAACAATACCTTATACAATATCTTGTATGTATTATCCTAACTTTGATTGCATTTTTTCCATGCAAGCTCACTTAGCTAGGTCTTTTCTTATTTTTTCTTTCTTTCTGGTTTTTGTTTTTAAGTGTTTGTATCTAGGCAGCCTGCACTACCATTATGCACACATCAATTTACTTCTGAACAATGTAGCTGTTACTTTCTTGCTTCAGCTCAACTGATTCTCACTGTGCCCCTTGAAATATGCACACAATTTTCTTGGTTGGATGTTACTGGTGTCTTTCATTTTCTGCCTTCTTTATGTTAAAACTAGAATCCAATGGAGCAAATCTAACTACTGAATAGACAACATTGCTTAAATGCCATTCACCTTTGCATTTGCAGACACATATGGTTTCCTGCTGAAATTAAATTTCAGACCTAATCATTTATATGCTATTCTCAAGGGTCATCTTCAAATGCTATCAGTTCTGTATATCTAAGTGGCAGTGAAACATTCCTCAGGCAAGTCATTAGACCAACAACATTTAAGGAAAGAGACAGGAAGCAGTCACGTGATCTTGTGGAATGATACAGAACCAGTTCCAAGTAGAATAGCTCCCTATGTATTTCAGGTGACAATTTTGAAAGTTCCATACAGAACAAATATAACCTGTTATATCTTCTCTCTCTCTCTTTAAAAATACAAAAGCAAAAAGCAAAAAAAAGAATCTATGATTAGACTATCTAAGACTGTACAATTATATTTAAAGACCTAACTTAAAGCTCAAAGTTATCTAGGAAGAGGCTGAGATACAGACTAGTGGCATTCATAACCTGTTCAGCAAACTACTCACAGAAAAATTTCCAAAGCTTAGGAATAAAATGAATATCCAGATACTGTAGGCATTTAGAACCCCAAACAGACAACACTAGAAAAGAATCATTCCATGACACATTATAATTAAAATGTCAAAAGTCTAAAACAAGAAAATGACTTTAAAACCTGCAAAAGAAATATGCCAGTTTGCCAGTTCACCTACCGAAAAAATCAATGAAATAACAGGAGATTTCTTAGAAACCCTGAAGTCCACAAGGACTCGGCAGGTGTTTTAAGCCCTGTAAGAAAATAGCTGCCAACCAAGATTGCTATATCCAACAAAGCTATCCTTTAAAACTGAAGGAAGAATAAAAAAGATATTTCCAAGATAAGCATAAATTTAGGAATTTATGACTACTAAAGCCAAGTTGCAGAAGATAAAGGAATCCTACATACAGAGGAAGATAAAACATCCAAGAGAGCCCAAGAAAGAAAAAATCCCATTAGAAGAGTAGATGTGACAGGTGTGGTGACACATGCCTGTAATCCCAATACTTGGGAGGCCAAGATAGGAGTATCATAGGTTTGAGGTCAGCTTCAGCAACTTAATGAGGGTCTTAGCAACTTAGTGAGACCCTATGTCAAAATAAAAAATAAAGGAGGGCTAGGGTGTGGTTCAGAGATAGAATGCCTCTGGGTTTAACCCCTAACACCACACACACACACACACACACACACACACACACACACAAATAGATGAATGAGAATTATGTTCAAAACAAAAGTTAGAAATGAACCAAAAGTGATACATACCTCTCTATAACAACAATGAATGTAAGATGACTCAATTTAATTGAAAGAACCAATCTGACAAATTGGATTATAAAACAAGACCCAAGTATAAATTGCCTGCAAGAAACATGCCTTACAAGCAAAAACATCTACAGGCTAAAAGTGAAAGGATGGAAAATAATATTCTCTGTGAAGAGGACCTGAAAGCTATCAGGTGTAGCTACAAAAATAAGTGACTGAATCAATAAGTGAGCCAAAAAAAAGGTAAATGAACATTTCTCAAAACCGGGAGTAAAAATGGTAAATAAATATATGAAAAAAAAGTTCAACATCTTCAGTTATCAGGGAAATGCAAATCAAATCTACACAAAGATTGTATCTTATTTCCATTAGATTAACAATTATCAAGAATGTAAGAAACAATAGATTCTGGTGAGGATATGAGGCAAAAGGAATTCTTCCACACTGCTGATGGGAATGTAAATGAAGACAACCACTATGGAGATAAAGTATGGAGGTTCCTCATAAGACTGGGAATGAAACCACTATATGGTCCAGCTATACCACTCCTCAATATTTATCCAAAAGAATTAAAGCCAGCACACTATAGAGGCACATCAATAACTGTGTGTATAGAAGCTTAAGTGTTAATCAACAGATGAAGGAATTAAGAAAAAGTGATAATGTTATATAATTGTGTATATGCATGTGCGTGTATGCATATGCATGCATGCACAATGGAGTTTTATTCAGATGCAAAGAGCAAAATTATGGCATCTGCAGGAAAATTGATAGAACTTGAGAGTATAGATTTATTTTTACTTTCACTCAAGCAATATAAGCCAGATTCAGAAAGTCAAAGATCATATGTTTGCTCTCCTATGGGGAAGCTAAAGAGAAAAAAGGATACTAGGGGGTCTCATGAAAATAGAAGGCCATTAGGTAGGCCAGAGGGGTAGAGGAAGAGGCCTAGGGGGAGGAATGAGGGAAGGTAGGATGAGATACTGCAGAAGAAATTGATTCAACTATGTGCATATAGAAGTATGCCACCATGAATCCCACTATTCTTTATAATTATTATGCACCAATAAAATTTTTTAAAAAGTATCATCTCAATATTCCACTTATATTGTAGGACAGTAAGTACATTAAAATAGTTCTCATACTTAAGGAACCTGTATTCCTAAGGGGTAATAAAAAGACAATAAATAAAAACACATTAAAAGAAATATATGATTATGTAACATTTTCTTGCTTAATGTTTCTGAATTAACCAGAATACATCAAAATACATGCTAATCATTATTTCTTTTGAGAAATAGTATTCATTTTTACCAAATATTTTTCCACAAAAAATATGAGCACAAAATAAAAGCTCTGAAGGAGAGAGGGCAGTCCTCACATCAGCTATGCAAGGTGAAATTTGCTATGTGTTTTAACAAATCTAAAGAATATCATAAAGTAAATAGATTGCCCAAAACAGGAAAAAAAAAAAAGAGCATCATAAAGATTGGCAGGACCAATCAAAACACTTTCTAGAGGAAAGGGTGACAGCAGTGGGTAATTATAGGAGCACAGCAGTTCTCAACTGTCTTAGTCAACATTTTTCACTGCTATAATTCAAAGAACTGACCACAAAACTTAGAGGAAGGAAGATTTATTTGCTCATAATCTTACTTGGTGATTTTGGGGTTTACTCCATGACCATGGATCTCAGGGTATGGTGGAGGTAGGAAACAGGGAGAGGGAGCACGCAAGTCTTCACTCTTACATCATGGAAGCCAAAAGCAAAAAAATGAGCAAAGAGAGGAACCATATATAATACCCAAGGCCACAGACTGAGGGACACACCCTCTCCAGCCACACCTTACCAGTACAGGCCACCACCCAGATAAATCTGTTACAATGAATTTATCCACTGCTGAAATGATAACCAAGCCCTGCTTTTAACATTGCCACCCCATTTCTGTGAAGCTAGGGGGAATGCTACTTTCATACCATTACATCAACCTTGGCTGACTGACATCAGAATCATTTGAGAAGATCTTGAAAGTCTCAGTTATTAGACTGTACCTCAAACCAATGGCATGTTAACCTATGGGTCTATGTCCTTGTCTCAGGTAATTTCAATGTGCTGTCCTAATCTAACATCTAGTATAGTCATGGGTAATAAGAAGTTGCCATCATTGCATATACCATATTCTGGTCCCAACTGGAGGGTTATTTATAACTGTCAGAAAGAGGTACTGGTGATATTAACCTAACATTATTAGATATTTCAGCCCTCTAGCCCCTGAGTGTGCCTCTACATGTATCAATTCATCTTTTGATTATCCTGCAACTTGATCACATGAAAAGAGTTAATTGGTAATGTTGGCTTGAGTATTTATGGTCTTGATGGCAGTTATATTGTTAGTCATAAAGTGGTAAGAACAAGGCTAATTAATAAGTATCTTCAGGCGTCTCGAAGTCTGGAGATTGCCCCTAGGATGCGTAGATGAAAGACCCTCCTACTTCTTAGAAAGTAAATATATGACCCTAAAGGAGTATGGTTTTATGATTCTAGAAAGTTTGCTTGACCAGGCTATGTTAAGAATGTGGGCTATACGTGTAAAATAAAGAAGTGGTGCTATTTGTGATCTGACAATGATTGATATCTCAAAAATGTCTAAGTAACCCTGTTGTACTCAAGAAATGTATAAAAAAATCCATGCCGAAAATATAAATAAATAAATAAATAAATAAAAATAAGTATCTTCATTTCCTCTCTATCTTTAATATCCCCAGGAGATCTTTGCTTTTTTATCAGTCTCATTTCTAGGCTTTTTGTATTACAGAATCTGAAGGATGGGCAGATGAAAATAGTATTGGAATGTGGAAAATGGAGGGAATAACTTCAAAGGGAAAAATCCAGCAAATACTACACCACTCAGCCAGGTGATGAAGATTAATATCAGTAGCAATAGGACGTGCTAATCACATGGGCCCTTGATCTGATCTGATGAAAATAGCACTTAACTCCTGTGGTCTTCCTCACAAAAATGTCCTAACTCTATTCTAATCATGGGAAAAGCATAAGACAAACCCCAACTGAAGGATAGCCTACAAAATACATACACTTGTCAGAACTGTGAAAGACATAAAAAATGAGTCTGAGTAACTGTCATAATGTAGAAGAGCTTGAGACATGATGTCTATATGAAACATGATCTCCAGGCTGGGATCATGAAACAGTAAAAAGAAATTAAGTAAAAACTATGGAAATCTGACTACTGAAGACTACTAAAGTCTTTAAAAAAATTTAGTTGATAATGCATCAGAGGTACCATACTAGTGTTGTATGTTAAAAATAGAGGAAAATGGAAATGAAGCATATAGGAATCCTTTCTACTATCTCGGCAATATTTATGCAAATCTAGCATTATTTTTAAATAAAAAGCTTATTTTTAAAATAGCATTGGAAGTAACTACAAATGGATCATAGTTCAAAATTTAAAATAAAAATGTGTAAAGATCCTAGAAGATGACATAAAAAAATCTTCAGCCTTAGGTATGGCAAATTATAGCACCAAAGGTACAACCATGAAAGAAATCACTGTAAGCTAGACTTCATCGAAAATTACAAAACATCTGCTCTGTGAACTATACTCTTTCAAGAATGAGAAGGCAAGGCTGGGCGTGGTGGCGCACGCTTGTAATCCCAGCATTCAGGAGGCTGAGACCGGAGGATCCAGGTTCACGGCCAGCCTCAGCTACCTAGTGAGGCACTCCGCAACTTAGTGAGACTCGGTTTCAAAATAAAGAATAAAAAATAGGGCTGGGGGTGTAGCTCGGAGGTAGAATGCCCCTGAGTTCAATCCCCAGTACCGCAAAAAAAAAAAAAAAAAATGAGAAGGCAAGCTAAATAGTAGCAGAAAATATTTGCAAAAGACATATCTGGTGAATAACTGTTATAAAAATATACCAAATTAAAAATGGAAAAAGAAGATATACAGATGGCAAATATATATATATATATATATACATATATATACAAATATATACAAGTATATATATACATATATGTTTATGTATATATATGAAAAGATGCCCAACATGATATGTCATTAGAGGATTGAAAATTTTAAAAAAAATATGAGATACCATTAGCACTTGTTAGAATGGCCCAAATCCAAGACACTGAAGTGAACACCAAATGCTGGTGAGGATGGGGAGTGACAGCAACTCTCATTCCTTGCTCGAGGGTAAGCAAAGTGGTACAGCCAAATTGGAAGCCATTTTGGCAATTTCTCACAAAACAAAACATACCCTTAAGATCCAGCAAGCAGGCTGCTTGGTATTTACCCAAATGAGCTGAAAACATGTCCACACAAAAATAAGAACATAGATGTTTACAGCCATCCTATTGCCAAAAGTTGAAAACAACCAAGATATTCTCCACAGATAAATTGTGATAAATCCAGGTGAGGAAATATTATTCAGCACTCAAAATAAATGAGCAATTAAGTCATGAATAGATATACAGAATCTTTAAGTGTGTGTATTAATTAGGGAAAGAAGTCAATTTGTAAAAACCATATGCTATATGACTCTTATTATATGCCATTCTGGGAAAGACCAAGCTATGCAGATTGTGAAAAGGTCAGTAGTTGCCAGAGGTTAGGAGGAGAGAAAAATGAGAAGGTAGAGCACAAAAGATTTCTAGGGCCATGAAACTATTCTGTAAGGATACTGTAATGGTGGATACATATTACTATATGTTTGTATCGAACATACACCACCAAGAGTAAACACTAAAGTAACTATGGACTTTGGTTGATAACAATATATCAATGCAGGTTCATTGAGCAACACAGATATTCCAGTCTGAGAAGGGAGGTGAATTTTAGATACAGCTGTGGACATAGCAGGGCAGTGGGGATATAGGAACTCTCTGTACTGTTCACTCAGTTTTACTTTGAACTGTAAGTTGCTCTTAAAAAGCCTATTTTTACAAATTTAGTATGAGAGAGTCCACTAGAAAGACGAAAGCATGTGGGCTAAGATACAACAGAGATCTGACGCTCGTAGTGAAATATTTCTTGTCTCAAAACTCAGCTCAGTAGGCTACGATAAGCTCAATGAGAGCAGGGACCATGCCAGTTTTCCTACACTTCCATCCACAGTGTCTGTCACAGTGCCTGGAACAGGGAACACCTCCAGTAAGTATTAATTAAATGACTAAACAAAAGAATGAAATGCCACCTGTTTCATCGACTTTTATTTTTACTAGTTACCCCTAGCCAAATTAAATTGCTCCATTTTTATGTAAAACTATCATGTACATTTTTGTTCCTTAATTTCATGTTTTATTATATATCTGCATGCAGTTGGCTCATATTTTTCTCCATACAACGAAAGTCTTACACACACACACACACACACACACACACACACACACACACATCACATGCATGGATGCACACACACAGGACTGAAAGGTCCTCGAAGACAGATTGAGCCTCATTAATATTTTTCATTTGCCAACACTTAACGTGGGCTTTGTATGTGTTGAACATACAAATTGAATTGAACTGAAGTGAATAATGTTTACTCTGACATGACTCACTTAAAATCTCTTGTTTACTAATAGTTGCATAATAAACAAAAATGTATCAAATATTGAATGAATATGAAATCCATATACTCATTAGTCTAAGTCAGTGTCTAAGTACATTTGGCCACATTGCTAGTATGAGCTTGAAAAAGTGTCTAGCATGCTGTGTGTAACATCAGGGGCATTGTTCAGCATTACATACTCAGAAGCCATTTGATTTCCCTGTGGAAATTTCCCCTAATCCAGCAGCAGCTTATGTGGAGAAAGTACTGGGCCAGTGGGAATCTGAGGCTTGGTCCTGGGTAGGTCCCTAAGTTTAGCCAAATGGATGGCTGTTGTTAATTCATTTCACTGTCATGGCTTGTGGCAGCTCTTCTTTAAAATACAAATGGAGTAGATAATCTCTAAGAACCTTCTAGCTCCAATATTCTTTGCAATTTAAATCTTAAATCGAGAGCAACTGGACTCCTACATTGCAGGCCTGGTTCCTTGGTCATTTATTTTTCCGGCCACAAGATGGCGGGCTTTCTGTTGTTTTCTTCATTCAATTGTAAAAAGAACCTAAACTGTCTTGCAGTTTTGAAAATTTATAACTACCAGTTCCTGAAAAAGTCTGATAAATGCAACATGGGTTTTATGTTCTGATTCTAAAATGTGTCCTAAATGCATTGGATTTTCACAATAAAGAAGATTTCCTTTTGTGTGTGCGTGTGTAGGATTACTTATTTGGAATGTATTTCTCTACAAATGCAAAAATCCCATGAGGAGATCAAAGAGACTACAAGTATTTTCATTTGTTTTTCTTTTTCTTCAAGTTTACGTAATCAAGGACAGTGCTTTGGACATGTAAAATTGATTTAACAAACTTTACCATAAAGACTACTAGATAAAACTGTCAAAATACATTGACATTCTGATATTTTTGGCCTTTGTCTTTGACAATTCCCAAACATCAAAGCCTTTTCTTGGGGAAGGGGTGAGTTTTAATATTTGATCTGAAGCAGAAATGGCAAGTTCAAATATGCACCAAGTTGGGCATGCGGAGGAACCAGACTAGCATTTCCAAACTTTGAAACACTTTAATTTCCTTAAAAATTAATTTCTTAAGATCTGTGTACTTTAAGAAGGCTTAGGATTTTGCCAACTTTACCCTGGTCAGAAGCTCATTCATTTCCGTCACGAGTGTATTCAGATTGCCTTCTGCCAAATGGATAAGTCTTTCTGGGGCCCGCTGAGGTGAGAGCAGGTGCTGGAAAACATTTCATCCCACATACAGTTTAGTAAGTGGTCTTGTAGTTATCATAGGCTTGAACAGAACACATTTTCCCCACATACACAAATAACTTAGCCTTTTCACCTCCGAAATAAGAAAGAAAAACTATTTCAAGCAGGTACTTCTACTCTGAGTGTCGTGCCACATACTCAAGCAAATAGTAAAAATTGTAGTGATTTATGGAGAAATTACTATGATCTCGGCATTTTGGTTGTTTTCACTTAATTCTTACAAGAGCCCTATGAGGCAAATGTTATTCAATTTTATGGCTTAAAGAAGAGTTAAAAATTCATCTAGGATCACACAGCCAGTAATGAGTAGAACTAACAAGTAGAACTAAGATGAACCTTTTGAGTGCATTGGACCCCCGTTCCAGTCACCAGAGACACAGTTCATAGGTAAGAGAGAGAGAGAGAGCAGCAGCACTTGGCATAGGGGCACAGGCACTAGCAGCCTGGCCTCCGTGTTGGGAGGAGCTGGCTGGCATTCACAGCAAGGCCAAGTTCTCCTAGTGCACTTAATGATCTCACAGGACACTAACATTAGATAGGGTCACTCGGTGACAGTGATGAATAAAAGGAAAAATGAGACCACTCTGGAATCTCATCTAAGCACAGGCAATACCATTTCTCTGTGCAGACCACAAAAATACCAAGAAGCACCTTCCCTGGCTAATATGAATGGCTGCTGTCCTCACTCATCATCTGTTCTTCCTTTTTAGAGAAGATGCTTTAGAATCTGGATTATAGAATTATTACCACTTTCTAATAGCACCTAATGGAGCACAAACCTGATTCCTGGAACCCACCCTTGAATGGCCAGCATAGCCCAAATGCCACATGCTATTCCTAACCTACTCTACTGAGACACCCTGCAATTCCCATGGTGCTCAGGGCCCAGTTACACTGAGTTGATGAACTCAATTTTATCCATCACATGTGCAATCTTGGAAGGCTTTGGCTGGGACTTAGGGAGCCAAACACAGTGAAAGAAACTGAGGGAAGAGGTTAAATAACTTAAGATTTTTTTAAAGTTTTATTGGTGCATTGTAATTATACTTCATAGAGAGGTTTGGAGTGATAGAAACATACTTGCACAAAGCACTCCTTGGGTGTTTCCTCTGAGTCCCAGTCTGCTCCCTCCTCCTTCCCATATATGATAGTAACATCGATATAGACTAAGGTTTTAAAATATAAAAATGAGATCCTAAGTATCCAATATTAAATGGATTATGAAAGAAAAATGCAAACCAGGAATCAAGAGAGACTGGGATGTAAGGAAAATCCAGCTCATTTAGATCAACACCCAGATGCAAGAGGGTAGATGACTGACACCCTTGGCTTGGATGGTGGCCACAGATTGGACTCTCCTCCACAGTCCCTCCTGTACCCCATTGTCCATTGCTTTAGTCTTATTGAAAGAACTTTATGTCCAACTGAAATGTTTGCTTTTCTAACTTAATTTCTTTTCTTTGTATCCCTCCATGTATATCAGAAATAACTGGTCAATATCCTTTTTGTGAAAACTCTTTCTATCCCTGAATATTGGGACTATGAGGTAAGGTCGGATTCCTCTGCCTGGCTTTCAAGGTGACCTTCATATCACCCTGCCCTACTCAAGTCTCCAACCTTGTCTTTCACCAGCAGGTCTGACTTGTAACGCCTGCCAAATAGGCCTGTCTGAGGCATGACTCGGTGGCGAGAGTATGCACCTCACCCCTGGCTTGCTGAGTCCTCTCAGGCAGGTTATTTTATCTCTCTGAGCTTTATATTTCCTAAAGTGTGCTACCTCCACTTAAACCCCAGCTCTGGACATAGTAACCAAGAAACTTTGTACCTTATTCAAACAAAAACAAAAAATATAACTTCTCCACACTTCAATGTTCCTATTTGAAAAATACAGATAATATAGTACTTCTGTTTTAGTTGGTTCAGTCTGCTGTAACAAAAATAACGTAGGATGGGGAGCTTGAACCACACAATTCTGGAAGGCAGGAAGTCTAAGATCAAAGTGCTACCCAATTTGCTTCTCCATGAAGACCTGCAGGTGGCTGTCTTCTCTCTATATCTCAAATAGCAGAGAGAGAGAGAGAGAGAGA
>PVLC010011820.1:0-46079 GCA_004027655.1 Graphiurus murinus
AGTCCAGTGGGGACTGCTGGATGGTAAGTGTGGACAGAGCAGCCTCTAGTCATGGGCTTTCTCGACCACGCCAAGTTTCCATTGCGTCTGTCTACACTGGGGCCTCTGCTCTGATGGATTACAGGAGAGATGGCAGACCTGCTTCTGGAGCAGAGTGGAGAACAGAGGGGCAAGAATGAGGGAGTGGTCATCCCCTTCCAGACACTCTTTCTGAATGAGGTTAGGGCATCTCTGGTCTGTAGGTAATGCTTCCTGCTGGCAGAAAACAAATGCACATTCAGAAGGGACTACTGATGGTGGATGGACAGGGTTAGAGGTCAGACAGTGAGATACATGAACCTCGTGGAGGGCTAGCAATGGTAGGAAGCCATTTTACCACTCTGAGCCTTGATGGAGAAGATTGGATGGGTCACCGTGACCCACAGGGACCACTCTCAGGAGCCGTGGCTTTGGGTAGAAGAGCTCCTCTTTGCTGGAGGAGGCCAAGGGAAGCTATATCCCTCCTGCCTCTCCTTGTGCCCATGTTGGCCACTCCTATTGGCCAATCCCATGTAGAAGCCAAAGAACAAGTGAGCCTGGCTAATAAGCGCCAGCAAGAGCAGCTTCCAGGTCACAGAGCAGGTGGGGGAGGATGGAGAGTGGGACAGAGGGGCAGATGAGCCAGCACGAGTGTCACAAATAACTGCCCTGCAAATGTTTGAGTCCCTCCCATGTGGACTGACACCCTTTGTCCTGAGCCTTTCCTTGCTCCTCTGAGTATAGTCTGAGGGTAGAGACATAGCCTAATGTCCAGTGCAGTGAGCGTACAGGCCAGCTGATAACAAGTTAGAGGGGACCCCAGAGCCCAAGGGCCAGCCCTGCCTATATAACCAGCTCTCTGTCCCAACACATTGCAGATCCCAGGGCTGCTCCCACCGAAGTTAAAATCCGAGTCATGAACAGCACAGCCATCAGCCTTCAGTGGAACCGCGTCTACTCCGACACGGTCCAGGGCCAGCTCAGAGAGTACCGAGTGAGGAAGCCAGTTCCCGACTCCTCCTAACCACCCAGCTCGCTAACCAGGGCAAGGGCGTAGCAAGATGTGGGGTACAAGGTGTTTGAGAGGGGTTACTGGATACAAAGTTTATATAAGATGATTTCTAGCATTACCTGTTCAAAAATATACCCAGGAAAAAAAATATATATATATATGTATACAGTCATGTGTCACTTAACAATGGGACATGTTCTGAGAAACTTGTCATTAGGCAATTTTGTCACTGTGCCAGCATCAGCAGTCACTCAATATGGCCTCTTGATGCAAGAAACAGTAAATGCAAACAAGATGTGCGAGGCTGTTGCCAAGTATAATACGGCATACTGTTTTAACTTTTTTTGATAAACGGAAGAATAAAGCCGGGTGTGGTGGCACATGCCTGTAACCCTAGTACTTGGGAGGCCGAGGCAGGAAGATCATGGGTTTGAGACCAGCACATGGTAGCTTAGTGAGATGAGACTTTGTCTCAGATAAAAAATAAAAGGGGCTGGGGACGTAGCTCAGTGGTAGAGTGCTACTGGGTTCAATCCCCAGTACCACACACACACACACAAACACACACACACACACACACACACACACACACACAAAGTGGAAGAATAAAAAGTATAATATAATGATATTAAATATAATATGGTAAATATATAAACCAGTAACAGTTTTTTTATTATCCTCATCAAGTATCATGTACTATACATAATCATATGTGCTGGCCTTTTATATAACCAGCAGCACAGTAGGGTTTTTTTGTGGTTCTGGGGATTGAACTCAGGGGCATTCTACCTCCGAGCTATACCCCCAGCCCTATTTTTTATTCTTTATTTTGAAACCAAGTCTCACTAAGTTGTGGAGCGCCTCACTAGGTAGCTGAGGCTGGCGAACCCGGATCCTCTGGTCTCAGCCTCCCAAATGCTGGGATTACAAGCGTGCGCCACCACGCCCGGCCACAGTGAGGAATTAGTTCCCATATGGCCTCATGATGGCTATGATGTCACTAGGTGAGGGACCTTTTCAGTTCCATTATCATCTTATGGGATCACCTTCATATATGCAGTCCTTCGCTGACCGAAACATCATCATGCAGCTCATGACTGTATACATATACCCACACCCAGAAGGGTGGTAGGTAGGGGGTTGACATTGCACAGTACCTGTGCTTGTCATGTGTGTGTGAGTGCATCTTTGTGTGCAGTGTTGAGGCACCGCTGAGCTACACCCCTCGCCTCCCAATGGCCCCTGCAAGGTTGTTTGCCTCACCCAGCCTGGTTTTGGAAAGCCATCACTAACAGGCAAAGCCACTGAAAGGGTGCGAGCGCCACCCCCCTGTTGTCTCAGCCAACTCTGGATTACTCAGCATGTGGGTGATCAAGGCCCTGGGCTTCTCCTGGTGTTCCAGCTGTGAGCAGTTTCTGCCCAGTCTTCTCTCTTGGAAAGGGTGAGCTGAGACGGGGAGAAGTGAGAGAGAATCCTGGGGGTGCAAGGCTTTGTTGCAGAGTCGGCCAGGAAGTGGGGGGCTGTAATCATGGTTATTGCTGCCTCTGTGACCTCAAAGGTCATCAAGAGTTGGCCGGTGGACAGTTGGGGACAGACAAAAAGGAAAATGAATTTGGCAAGTTGGGAAAGCAAGCAAGATTATGTATTCCCTTGAATAAGCTCCCCCCAAGCAGTTGGCTTGCAGCCTTAACCTCCTCGCTGGACGTTTTTCTGGCTAAATCTCCCATCCGGTCCCTCTAAGTCTGAACTTCCTCCTTACTCTACTGTGGGCAGCCTGAGTGTCACTGCTGTGGCAGCCTGACCCGTGGCTTCCTACCTACTGCTAATCTGGCCTTGCTGCACCCTGTGGCACTACCACCCTCCATGGCCATCCTGTCCCATCCAAGCTCTGCTACCAGGCAGCCCTGCACCCCCCGACTTGGACATGTGACTGTCTCTTGAACATGTGACTGTCTCATCTCTAAAGGTCGTCAGACAATGTGAAAAGAAACCATTTGATTCAAAGGATTAAATCAGCCTTTGCTCACATCCAGATTTCTGGGGTAACCTGCTACTTGTCTGCTGCCAATCTAAACCATACTAATCTCACTCAAGGTGATGCGGTCTTCAAGCACAGAGCAGAACTTTCCATGCCTGGACCCCTGGCTCGTATCTGTGGTTCTGGCAAAGGATTCCTTGGGCAACATGTTACCCAACTTGGAAATAAGTCTTGAGATGGGAGAGCTCAGATGTAAATTTGGCCAATTTGCCTGTTCCGAGGTGGCGTGGTTCAGAAAATGAGTGAAACCACAAGGCTATTTCTTTGTTCAGCATAAATTCATATTCACTAGTGGCTGATGACTGGGGCCTGTAAAGCTGCTCCTACAGGCCTGTGTGGAACTGAGGAGGTCACCTGGGACTTGGAGCCTGTAGCAAGCAAAGGGAAGACCGGTCACTGCCATCACCACTAACCACTAACCCGGCCTGTGGCCCGATCCTCACCAGCCTGCCTCTGTCCCGAAGGCCTACTACTGGAGGGAGAGCAGCTTGCTGAAGAACCTGTGGGTGTCTCAGAAGAGACAGCAAGCCAGCTTCCCTGGCGACCGCCCCCGGGGCGTGGTGTCCCGCCTCTTCCCCTACAGTAACTACAAGCTGGAGATGGTTGTGGTCAATGGCAGAGGGGATGGGCCTCGCAGCGAGACCAAGGAGTTCACCACCCCGGAAGGAGGTAGGTCTGACCATTCAGAGTGGGGCAGGACGAGGGTAGCACACGCCGGTGGGCATGGAGCGACTCCAGTGTGGCTCAGCATGGACAGTGCAAGGTGATCTCTGCATGGCCTCAAGGAGCTGAGGACCCGCAGGCTGAGCAGCTCCACCAGTCCCACGGAGCACGCCGCCACCAAGGCGACCTGCCCCCCGCCCCCAGGGGAGGCCGTATCTCCAGATTTCACATGGGCTCTGCAGAATGACCCCAGACGGAAGGAACGTGAGCCTCCCAGCTCCTGGATCACTTGCTTACCAGAACCTGAGACCGTCACGTGTCCCTCACTGAAGTGGCCTGTGTGCAGGGGCTCTGCAGAGGGCTGCCCAGGGGTAACCCCTCCCTCCTGCAGCTCCTGGGCTGTGGACACCTGGGAAGTCCCTGCTCATCTCTCTGCTCTTGCCAGGCCTCTTGTCCACTTTGCATTTGCTCTGCCTTCTTCTGTTTCTCTTCTCTCCCTCCTTAATGGTCATTTCCTCATTTTTCTTTACACTTTGATTGCTGCAATGTAATTATGCATCACAGTGAGATTCAAGGCAATACAAACATACATGCACACGTCACTTGATGTGTTTCCCTTCATATTATCTCCCCATTTTCTTCTTCTCTTCCTCCTTTCTTCTCTCCTTCGTTCTTCCCTCTTGTTTTCTTTCTTGTCTTTCCCTCTTCCTTGGTTTGGTTTTCATCATCAGCCTCTCCATCTCTCTTTCCCCTTCCAGCCTCCCCAGGTGCTCCATCCTGGGTTTCTTTCTCCTCAACCCTGAACCCAGCATTCTGGGGTCAGAAGCCTGGGCCTGCTGCCTGGACCCAGGGCTGAGCATCTTTGTCCAAGGATGGGGGACTACACCCTCTCTACAAAATAGCTGTAATTGGTTTCCTGCCTGGCAATGGCTCTACCTGATATCTGTGCAAATCCAGGGCAGTTGCTAAAGGAAAACTTGGTTTATTTCTTCCCCATTTCAACAACAGAGTCTGAGCTGTGCTTGTCTTCACACTTGGGCACAACGACATCATGGAGGGGGTGGGCAGTGGGCTCTGGCGCCTCTGGTTCCCCCAGGTTCTGGTTCCGAGGCTCTCCAGCATGGGGGCTGTCCAAGGGCAATGCCTTCACACTTGTGCTTTGTTTTTTGTGTCTTCCTCATCCTCCCTGCCCCCCATCCCTCTTCTCCCCCGCTCTCTCCTCCTTCCCCAAGTACCCAGTGCCCCCAGGCGTTTCCGAATCCGGCAGCCCAACCTGGAGACAATCAACTTGGAATGGGATCATCCGGAACACCCCAACGGGATCCTGATTGGATACACTCTCAAATACGTGGCCTGTATGTTCCACCATCTCTCTCCCTCCCTCTCTCTGAGATAAGCTAGGAGTCAGAAACCCCATTCTCACCCCTTTTCCTGAGGAATTGAGATGGAGAGGCTATGGGTGCTGGGCACTGTGGAGGGATGGTAGGGCCGAGGTAAAATCTCTCCATTAGAGTACAGGAGGAAGGTGAGACCCAATCCCTGCTCTCCCTACAAACACTGCCTGCAGGGAGCTTCTAGTCTGACAGAGGAGGCAAAAGGAACTCTGGTATAGAGAGGGAAACATCTCTGACCCATAGGGGTCTTGTAGTCTCCAACACCTACAAGTCTAGGAGAAAGTTCCTTACCAGATGGACCTTCCATCTGATGGGGCAGACAGTGTACACACAGGAGTTCACAGGCACTCAGGGACACCTTAAGAAGGTATCGTTTAAGTTGGGCATGAGGGCACGCACCTATAATCCCAGTACTTGGGAGTCTGAGACAGGAGAATCATAGGTTTGAAGCCAGCCTCAGCAACTTAGTGAGGCCCTTAGCAACTTAAGGAGACCCTGTTTCAAAATAAGAAATAAAATAGGGCTAGGGTTCTAGCTCAGAGATAGAATGTCCCTGGGTTTAATCCTCAGTACCACACACAAAAAAAGGGAAAAAAGTATAATTTAGGGTAAAGTGGCCTTATGTAGAGCAGCCAAGCAATTGTGGAGTGACTCTAAATGGGGCGTAGGTCAGAAAAACCTCACCTCAAGAGCTCAGTGCCATCATACAGGGACAGCAGTGTCTTACACTTGAAAATCTCTAAGTCTTCTAGCATAGGCCATGCTATACCTCATGGGTACAAAAGGCCAGGTGTTGTGTTGTTAACTATGTGAATAGCCACCCATGTGCTTGTATGCTACTCTGAATCGATCTCTGGACCTGACCCCTTAGCCTTTGAGGCATGTTGAATATGCCTTGTACAAAGGAGGCATTCATAATCAAAATCCCTGGTGGCTTGACCTCAGGTCTGTTTGAACAGAAAAAAAAAAGGAGCTCAAGAGATTTGTCCTTGTCAAAAGAGCATGGGAATTATAAACTGAGTCCTTCAGAATCAGCCACATGACTTTGCAGTGAGCTAGAGACAATGGGATTGGTGGAGAAGTACCAACCTTGGGGTGTCATCAAAGAGCTAGGAGGGAGTTCTCTTTGCCTTTGAACTAAGCTTTAAAGATCACCAGATGGGGGCCACCAGTTCCCTTTCCATAAAGTCAGGAAAATGCTCTCCTTACAGGCACAATAAACCCATCGCGGTGAATGTTGCTAAACTTCCATTCCACTTACCTCTCTCTCCCCAGTTAACGGAACCAAAGTAGGAAAGCAGATAGTGGAAAACTTCTCTCCCAATCAGACCAAGTTCTCCATACAGAGAGCGGATCCCGTGTCCCGATACCGCTTTACCCTCAATGCCAGGACGCAGGTGGGCGCTGGGGAAGCCGTCACGGAGGAGTCTCCGGCACCCCCAAATGAAGGTAGGTCCATGGTAGCTGTCCATGACATGAAAAGTCCCAGCTAATTCAGATGCCTAGGAAACACACCGATAGCTGTGCCCAGCCTTTCGGGATAAAGAAGTGGGGCTGCGAGTCCTCAGGCTCCCACTAGGAGACAACCTGGCTTGCATCCTGAGAAAGAGGGGCTGGCGCCAAATCTGGAAAACTCAGATGTCCTTAGATTTGCAGTCAGACCTGAGCCCTCACTTTGCTTGGACTTGCTCAGCTGCTTAACAGGGACCATCTTTCCTTGTAAAGGAATAGGAAGAGAACAAGAATTGAGACAAGGAGGTAAGGGGAAGCACATGGGAAGTAGGTATGCTAATGAACTTCAGAGAATGGTGACACTGGCCACCTATTGAAGGGGTAGGAATCTTATTGAAAGTGCCCCATGAAGACTCTGGGGCAGCCTTCCTTTTCCCAAAGGCATATGGGATCAAAGAGGCAGGAGAAAGCACCAGGACGGAAGCTGCTTGCCCAGAACAGGAAACACAGTCCCTCCTCGCAGCCGGAATTGGATGAGTTTCAGGCTGTGGAGAGAAGGGAAGGCTGGGAAACATCACTGTGCCAAGCCAGCTTCGCAAAGAGCTGGTGAGCTCATCTCCTGGGTCCTGGTGCGTTCCCCTCCAGAGCTGCACCTGCCTCAGAGCTCCACTAGAGGGGGCTCCAGGCTCATGCGAACACAGTGCTGGCTTTAGTAGGAATGCAAGGGATGCAAGACTGCAAATGCCTCCGAATATGCAGACCCCCTGTGAAGAGGTGGGGACCCGTCTGCCTCTCCAGAGGTACAGTGGTCTATTCAACAGTCATTTCTTGAGCACCCACAATGTGTAATGCCAGAGTGTGCGCTGGAAACAAGGGACGCAAAAGGTCATAGGACATTCACATGGTCTAAGGACAACCATGCCTAAATGAAGGGAGCACAACCAGGCTGAGGAGGGAGATTCATTCTGAAAAGGGAGACTCCAAGGCAATATAAGTAGGCATTCCTGGGGCTGACAAACTATCGTGTCTAGTACTTCTCCTGGGAGGCTCAGGTCCCAGGCCTGACCCTGGCCTGGATGAGGTCTCCTAAACACCTCCCCTCACCCCATCCCTGGAGAGCATCATGCTTCCTGCTGAGGCTGCCAGGCCCTGCTGCCTCACCCCAGGCTTCCTGTGTAGCTGCAGACCAGCACCAAAGCAGGGGGAGAAGGGCTGGGCAGAAGCTGAAGAAGGGCTGGCAGTCCTCTCTGTGTCCCTCTCTGGTCTTGTAAATCAGGAGTGAATCACATAATAAACTCCCCCCACTAATGTACTCTTCCAACGCCCTGCACATCTGGAAAGTTAGCTAGAGTTGGAGAATTTAAGTTAAGTGACTGATGTAGACTGTTACCAAAGGCCAGGCCAGGCCAGGCTGTGATGCGCTTTCCTCATAGTTCTATGTGAGGATACACAGGAAAGCCACTCCCTTACTACCCCTATCTCCCCCCAACACAGCACACACACAAAGCCCCATTGTCCAGCTCCAGTGGTCACCACAGGGATAGTTCTGCAGCCCCAGGGGAAAGAGAACAAAGAGAGACTTTCTTCTCAACTTGGAAATTTGCAGAAAATTCAGGGATTTGTTTTAGAGTTCTCTCTCAGCCCACATCTGGGATTCTAATTCCCTAAAGTACAGCTGGTGGGAAAGAATTGGGGCAGTAGAATGAACCGCCAGGGCTTCAGGAATCCAGTCCTTCAAAGTCCTTATGCTTTTCAAGACCAAGATGGAGTGGTGGGGGTGATCAATCCAATACACTTCCCTCTCCTATCCACCCCAACACTATTTAGCATATGAAGACACAGGAGTCATCCTTTCGACTAGGGTTGATCCTCCTGCACCATCTACACCATATGCCCTCAATTCCTAGCATCTTAGTGTCCCAACCAGCACAAGACACACCCTTAGAAAAAGAGCCAGGGACATAGAATTCTGGGTGGACTATCTCTGTTGCTACCTCCTAGATAACTAGTCCTCCTAGATAACTAGTCCTGGATAACTAGTCCTCGAACAGGGGTAGAAACAGAATGTACTAAAAAGTTCTCCAAGACCAAGGTGGAAAGGTAGAAATGGACCTGGCCTCAGTGGAGTTGACCATGACCCCTGAATGCCAGGGGCATCCTGAGGGCAGCTGCCAGTGCCTGGCCACACCATCTGGGCCAGGTACAGACCAGACCTTCTCTGTCTACTTATCCTGTGGTTTCATCTGTGCTCTCTTTTCTCTCCCCTCTCTCATCCTCTCTCCCTCTCTCTGGCCATCTTGGGTGCTGTGTCTGAAGCCACTCCAACCGCAGGTACCGTACGAGCAGCAGAGGTAACGGGCATGCCATGGGCAGTGCAAGTGGAGCCTGGCCCAGCCAGGGCAGAGCAGGCGGGAGAGGCTCAGGCCCAAAGCATGCTCCAGACTCACCCTTTCAGGAGAGTGGAAGCCAGACTTCCAGGGAGGCCATGTGTGAAGCAAACAGGTCTCCCCTTTTACTTAATGTTTGTCCCCTCTAAGAAGGGGACCTAGGAGGAGCTGTGCACACGGGCTCCTCACCTGCTCTCTGGAGCCGCACTTTTCTCTGAAGCTGAGTGATTGCTTCCCACCTTAGCATCTCAGAGCACCGAGATATAAAGCATGCTGGAGCGGGGGCAGCTGGCAGCTGGCTCCTGGCTTCTGGCTCCTGGTCGGGCCACTATCCCCTGAAAGGGTGAGCGCACAGTGCATGCCGGCCTCGCATGCTGCATGGGGGGCCCAGCACCAGTTCTGCCAGCTACCACGGGTTCTGGTCAGTAAGAACAAGCCAGCATGTCCTTGGATAGGACCAGGTGCTCCAGGACCTGGAATCTTAGTGGGCACTGTGGGCTGACTGTCCTCTTGCCCTTCAGAAACCAGTCTTCTCAAAGTCTTTAGCAATAAGAACAGCCTCCGCTCTTGTGGTCTGGGAGGTAGAGATACAGCAGAAGCCAGGTGCTGGGCTAGCAGGTCCTAGCTTAGGAACTGACCTGCTGACCAAGTTCCTCCTTCGTCCTTATGTCATGGGCTCTTCCTCCATGGAAGGCCTGTTCCCAAGCTGGAGGAAGTAGATGGGGGACACCAGGGTTCCTTTCCTGGCTCTCCTCTGAGCCTGAGTTGCATCGGGTGGGAAATGAGGACAGGGCTGCCCTGGCCGCAGGAAGACTGAGTATCCCCAGAGACTCTGTGAGGGAGCCCTAGGCAGCTGGGGAAGACGGGAAAGCAGGTGAAAACCAACCCTGAGGCTGAGCTTAGGAAGAGGACAGCACCCCGTTTGGTTTCTTCCCCACTTTTGTTCATTTGTCTCCTTGCCCCCTTCCCAGGTTGATTCTGTTTCTGTTGCATTCCCTGCTTCCTTCCATTGGTGTATGTTTTGTAGCCACATCTGTGGATGGTGACCAGCCATTGCCCTTCCCTCCCCGGTCCTCTCCAGCCCCCAGTAACACAGGCCAGCCAGAGCCTGGGTTCTCCCTGCAGGGTCTGAACACCTCTGTTAGCATGTGAGCCAGAGAAGTTGCCCAGGGGACCAGGGAAAGAAAGATCCTTGCGGCACTGGGGGTCCCCCTGACTTTGTGATTCAAGTTCATGTATGAGTCTCTCCTGTGATTGTGCTCAGGGCAGCCTAAGGGAGAGTGCCAGGCCAGACTGCTCCAGGCTCATGGTCAAGCTGCTCCCTACACACCTCCCCCCTTCTGGCACCCGAACCCCAGGCAGGTGGGTCCAGCGGCAGGGAGTCTGCCCTGGCCAGTGGCCATCTGTGCCAGTCTGTGCTGCCCTCTTGTGAGTGGCATCTGTGAGGGAGCTGAGAGCTGTCATTCCAAACACCCCATTTTCTACTTCCATTTAGAAGAGATCCAGACTCGTCATGTTATGCAGAATGAGCTCAGGGTCTCCGTCCATCAATCAAGTGTGTTTCCTAGGCTCCGGTTTCCACGTGATTTGGTGGTAGAGGCAGATTGCACTTTTTTTTTGCAAATGAGATGTGCCGATAATATCAAATGTTCTCAGCTTTCCATACATAAGAACCTTCTGTACAATCTGTAGGTGCCAAGCAATGAAGCCCAGGTTCCACATTTTTTACGTGGGTCCAGCGTCCAGCCCACCACTCTTCCCTCTCATCCTCTCCAAACTTAGGCACTTTTTCCCCCAAACTGATCTGTTCATCTCTTACCAAGTGAAGATAATCCCTCTCATCCACCTGCATCTGCAGTCTGTTAGGATAGCTGCCCATCTGTCTAACAATCTGTGATTTGGCCAGGGTAGTTCACACACCATTTGGACGTTTTTGGACCAAACATTCCATCTTGGAATTTCTGGAAACTGCTGTCCTTGTCTTTGACTCTGTTCAGATTTGCAAATGTTTGGTGTGCTCCCAATAGGTGCCCAGCTCCATGGCAAGTTTTGGGAACAGATAGTGAATGAGACATGTCTTGTCTCTTACACAGTGCTCCCCAGAACTCTGGTGGGAACCCCTCAGTTGTGGCTAGGGGCCTCCATGTACAGTCAACAACCCGTGGGGTGAACCCTGTCTCTGTGCTGGCAGGGACCCTTGTGCTTCAAGCTCTAGGTTCCCTAGCTCCCCCTTAGGCAATGGACGGTCCCTGCTCCCTCTTGTCAGTTGCCAGACCAGTGATCTCCACTGAGCACTGATCAGGAATACTTCCAAACCCATAGTTCCTATTGTGGCTAGAAACGACATCCTAGTTCATAAAGGTGTCTGCCAAGTGCATGACCCACTCTGGGCCTTCTTCCCCTTCTAGCCTCTCCCCCAACTTGGCCCAGGGATTCAAAAGATCTGAATCTCCTTTGATCTGAGAAGTGGATGGTTTTCCCATTAATAAATTTGTGCCTTTTTGCCTCTGCCATCCCTGTCTCTGGTGGCCCTGTGCAGCCTGGGGCTGTAGACACAGCCAATGAATGGTCAGAAGGCACGTTGATTCACCAGCTGTGACTCCAGCCAGCTGAGGTTGTGCCCTCCCCAGGGAGCAGCCTGGGCAGTGACTCCAGTCCTCTGTCCCCTCTTGCTCCCTCTCATTAATGCTCTGAGACTCTTGCCACTGAGCAGGAGGGGAAGCGGCTAGGTAGCCATCACCAGAGAGCCGGGCTTCCTTTCCACCACACTTAGCAAAAGTGGCCGATAGGCAGAGAGGACAATATGGCATGGAGGCAGCCCCAGAGTCATTTCTTATCCTTTCCCTGACCAGCAGTGCTGAGTGAGGAATACTCACTAACCTCTCTCAGCATCTCTGTTCCTGGGGTGCTTGCTAGAATGCTCTGGGAAGCATGTGGGCCCTGTGGGAGCCTGTGTGTACGTGTGGGGGAGGAAGATTGAATATGTGTATCTCTGCTTATACAAGGGTCAGGGGCCATGTGAGAGTGAGTGTGGCTTGGGGAAGGTTGGTTTGGGTTCTGGGGCCTGGGGATGGACAAGCATTGTGTCTGAAGGAAGGGAAGTCCAGGTCCCTGAACTATAGTGGGGGTAATTGGGGTTAAAAGGAAGTGGTTTTTAAGAATGACTTGAAGATAGTCATGAAAAGGGGGACCCGGTGAACATTCTACTTACCAGAAATTGTGAACAGATATACTACTGGCAAGGAACTCAATCAGAGGAGTCCAGCCCAGATGGACACGATAGCCTCTTCAGGTTCCTTTCAGTAGCACAGAGCAGCAGGAGGAGCCACTGTGAGCCCATGGCTGTGGACCTGCAGGGACCAGGGTGTGTGTGTGTGTGTGTGTGTGTGTGTGTGTGTGTGTGTGTGTGTGTACATGACTTGGCAGATGGCATAGATGAATCTCCTCGTGCTGAACGTTTATATCACTGAACTTACATTCCAGGCCTGGGTCTCCTTTGGGCTGAATAGATTCCTGGATAAAGACCATAAGAGGAAGGGTGGTCCCCGCCATCACCCCTCCCTATGCTTTGGATGAGACAAGGGGGCGGGGGGAGGTTCTCCCAGATCCGAACCACCCTGTGCCTTAGGTGGAGATCTGTGCAGAAAGGAGTCCTGCATGAGTCTCACTTGCAGCTGTGGTTTGTATCGTCTGTGGGCTGGGAAGATGGTGTCACCGAGCACAGGCCCATTGTGATTCCATCAGTGCCCTTTCCCAGGTTCTAATACAGGAAAGACTTGGGGTGTCTGGACCCCACATTTCCTAGAGAACAGCAGTTACCAGAAGTCAGAGTGGACTGGGCAAGTTGCAAGAAGGGCCACCACTGGGCAGAGAAGGCATGGAGGAAAAACAGAGAGAGGAGAGGAGGGGGCCAAGACCAGGACGCAGACAGGCAGGAGGACTGGAGAGGAGCCGCAGACGGGCAGCTTTCAAAGTTACCCTCAGAGTGGGGATTGTTCTCTCTGCGCCATTGGGTGTGGGTGGCCCTTTGAACTAAAGCAGGTATGACAAAGGGTGATTTTGGAGGGAAGGATTGAGAATGGCAGGCTGCCCCATGCTCCTACAGGACAGAGCCCAGCTGCTGGCCCACCTCTGAGGCTGGGGCTCCAGGGCTGGACCCAACTGGTGCTGCTTGGGCCTGTGTCTGTGTGGCGTTCGGCCTGGGACTCCGTGCTGTCCCTGGGGTCTGAGCTCTTCTGTGCGCGTCCTCCTTCTGTCCTCATCCTCCTCCTTGGCTGGGTGCATGCCGGGTGCTTCGAGCCACACAGACCATGAGAAGAAAATGAAACACACGCAGGGCTTCATTCTCTTCCTTCCCCATGGTCGTGTCTGCACCAGTTTGTTCTGCTTGGGGAGGCCTCGGGTTACCTCGCTGCATCTCCTCACCAGGCTGCCTGCCTTGCACGCGGGGGCCATGTGTGCAGCCTGGTGCAGCCCAACCAACCGGACTCGGCTGTTTTACATTTCCCTCTCAGCTCCTCCCACGTTACCCCCAACTACCGTGGGTGCGACGGGCACTGTGAGCAGTCCTGATGATACTGCCCTTGCTGCCACCACCGAAGCCACAACAGTCCCCTTCATCCCAACCGTCGCACCTACCACCGTGGCCACCACCACCACCGTCGCCACAACTACTACAACCACTGCCGCCATGACCACCACGGAGAGTCCTCCCACCACCACCACCACCACCGGGACTAAGATGCAGGAACCCGGTACTGCCCACTGCCCCTGCTCCCCGTCATCCCCTCCAGCCACCTCCCCAGTTGTCTCAAGAGACAAACTCACAGCTCCGGCAGCAGACAGGCAGGGTCTAGGGTGACGTTTACTAGCACCCTCCTTTGTTTAACTTTGCAAACTCACATGACTAGGACCTCATTCCAGTAGCCTAGAGGCCCAGACTCCCCACACACATGCTTTCTCTCTTGGGAGTCTTCCACCACTCAGCACCCTCATCCCAACTCAGCTCCCTGTACTTCACCAGAGGACCGTGCTCTTCAGCCAGGACCCCTGGGTCTCAGGTGATAGGGGTGCTCCTACGTGGAGCAGTCAGCTCAGGACGAGCCTGAGAAGGAAAAGGACCCGACACTGTACAGCCTGCCTGAGACAGCGTCTGGCTCCAACCACATCTGTATCCTGGAGCAGGGAGTGACAGGCCATGCCAGGCAGCCCTTCCTGGAACCCTGGCTCCTTCCTTGCCTCTCTTCCTCCAGGAGCTTTTACAGGCATTTATTTCTAAAAGTCAGAGCTCCCATGCTGGGCACAATGGAGCATGCCTCCCAGTATTGGGACGGTAAGACAAGGATCTCAGTTTTGAGCCAGCATGCAGTAACTGAGTAAGACACTGTTTCTTTTTCTTTTTTTAATAAATGAAAGTAAAAAGGTCTGGGAGTATAGTTCAGAGGTAGAGTGTCCCTGGGTTCAATTCCCAGTGCATAAAATAAAAGAGCAGAAAATGCTATTGCCAGTTTATGCCATAATCCCCAAAGGTGCTCCATCTGTCTTTGCCTATGTCCCCTGCACCCTCAAATGCATGCCTGGAGGGGAAACTGTGGCCTTTCTGGGGGCCTCTGGTCAGAAACAATCCCAGGGCTGGCCTGGAGCCAGGAAATGGGCCGCTGCTACATCCCACAGCCAGCCTGGAAAGCCCTGTTCTTCCAGTATGAGGAGACCCCTGGAGAATTCAGCAACACTTCTGAGCACAGAATACGATTTTTATTACCACACAGGGGAGGGTCTCTAGCTTCCCAAGCCCACGGGCCAGCTGTATAATCAGCACGATGCAGCCGGCAGAGCTGGCAGGAAGTACCCAGAACTCTGCTCCAGCAGCCATAGACTTGGGCCTTCCTTCTCTAGCTCTGCTTCCCAGGCAAGTTGTTTCACCTTCCAGGCCTCATTGCCTCCCTCCTGACCCACTTCCCTCAGCCCCTGAAAGAGGATGGAGCTCAACAGCACGTGCATTTGCTTTAACTCAATTACACGGTATTAAGTGAGCAGGAAGGGGAGACAGGTGATACCCCGCTGACATTCTGTTCCTCAGGTCCCGAATGCACCGAATGCATTTAAAGGTGCAATATCTAGAATTTAAACAACATGCACTTTAGGGAGAAGTCAGCTGAGGTAAACTTGCTAGACGATTGGAGGCTGTCATCAGCGACTTGTTGATTGTTCTCTGGGGCCACAGTGAGGCCTCTTTGTCATAAAGCAGAGCTTTGAGTTCACAGAAGAGGTAGGCCAAGAATAGAGAAACAGCCATCTTGCTCCCTGGCAGAGCGACTTGCCTTCTGGAAAGATCGGCCTTGCTGCCACTCAGGACTGGCCCCATGACTCACACTCCGAGTTTCAGATGCTGCAGTGGGCCTGGCCACCGTCCTGAACTTACCAAGGTCCTGCCACCCAGGACTTCTCAAATGACTTTTCATATTTATCCCATCTTACATCCTAGGGCAAAACATTTCATACATTTACCTTTTTCAAGGTGAAGTGGGCCTTCTTATTTACCCTTTATGGATCTTTTTTTTTAGATCTCAGGGATACTCCCTAACTTACCTGCCGGGAGTCCATGGAATGACTGGTGCTTCTCCTCGCCTGCCCTTTTTGTTTTATAGTGGATAGCTTGTCTCCTTGGTCTTTCTCTTTGAACTTAGTTGGTCTTTAGTGGTCATCATCTTGACCTCTTTATCTGGCAGTGCATTCCTTGGAATCCTATCTCTAAATCACATTGGTCTCCTATTGCTTGACCTTTTCTAAAAGCATCCCAATCTTTATTCCCTTTAAACCAGCCCAATTTGGCTCAATATTATATTGAGTCCCAACTTTTTAAATACAAATTATAGCTGGGTATAGGGGCACACACTTGTAATTCCAGTATTTGGAGGAGGCTGAGACAGAAGGATTGCAGGTTTGCAGCCAGCCTTAACAACTTAGTGAGTAAGGCCCTTCGAAACTTAGTGAGACCCTTTTGCAAGATAAAATAGAGCTGGGGGTGTGGCTTGGAGGTCGAATGCGCCCCTGGGTTTAATTCCCAGTGACAGACACACACACACACACACACACACACACACACACACACACAAATTATCTAGCTATTTTACAGGGTCCAGCACTAAGAAGGAAAAACTCATCCACAAATCATGGCTAATCATAATTCATTCCCACTAGCAAGAACCATGAAATTCCACAGAGCTGGGATTTGAGGGAGGTTGAAGCAACCAGTACAATTGAAACATCTGGCGAATAATTGAAGAAGCCTACCTTCTGCCCTCCCTGTGTAGGGTGCCCTACGGTGCCGTCAGCAGAACTGCTGTCTTGGCCCTCACCTAACACGCGTCATGTTCACCTGGGGCAACCAGCACCTGACAGAGTTGTAGTAGAAAAGACACTTCTTTGAAGTAAAAGCCAGGAATTCTTTTATCACTTCCCCAGCCCTGCAGACTCAGTCACATGTCAAATAGATAATGAATAAATGCATCACCAATGTACTCTATTCATTTATTTTTGACAAGTGAGTTGGTGACAGTGCCCCCTTGCATGCTAATAAAATATACAGGAGCCACACTTGTAAAGTCTTTGAAATACAAGGCTTCATGCTAGTCTTCCACTATTAAATCTTTGCTGGGAAATGGGGTAATCAGACTGCTGGGACTCTTGAAAAGTGATTACGTTTGAAGATTAGTGCCATTCTTTCATACATAGGCTATGATTTCAGACAGCACACGGCTTTGATAAAGTAACTCCCAGCTCATAGGAACTAGATAATTAATATCCTCTGTGTTGCAGGGAGATCAAGCCTTAAAGACTTGTGGGGCTGAGAAGCCAACAGTAGAGGGTTCTTCTGGTGTCTGGACCACTAGGGGTTGGAGGGTTGGATGTCAAAAAAGAGTTGTCTTCTCTTGGTCCCATCCAGGCCATGATGGGAAGCATCTGTGCTGTCTCTGCTTGAGACTTAAGGTCCTAGGCCCCAAATCACCTTAGACAATGGAAAGCAGTTGCACGCACCAGGCTCTCATTGACCAAGAACAGCCAACTCCAGGGATCCTCAGATCATGGTCACCTGTCTGGAATACCATACTTCTACTCCAGGGTCAGGAGCCCAGTAAGGTTTTCCCATGTTTGGTCCCATCCCTCCTGCACATCACATCATGACTCTTGCTTGATTTGGGGGCTGAGGGGTACTGGGGATCAAACCCACATGCTAGGCAAGCACTCTGCCACTGAGCTACCCCCAGCCCTTCTTGTTTGACTTTCAGAGACATCCCCTTTCCTTCCTGTAGAACTCCCACGATTGAAAAAGAGAAGAAAAAAAAAAGGCTAGCATATCTCCCCCTCTGCCAGCATACTGACCATGTCGTCTTATTCCTGGCCCCTTTCCCTGAACTGTTCCAAGGGACCTAAAAGGAAAATAAGCCCAGATTAGAGCCTCGCGTCAAAACCCACTCTTTTCTTCCTCACCCCACTTGTGTGGACACATAGACAGTTTTCAGGTCCCCTTCCCATACGCGTCCTCCTGACTGCTCCTGCTTGCCCCTGGATGGCTACCTCTGGCCTGGCCACCAAGGCTGCAGCTTGGAGCTTTTTCAGACCCTATGCACAGCCATTTCTGACTCTACCCTTTCCTAGCTGTGTGTGCGCGTGCGTGTGTGTGTGTGTGCACGCTTGTGTGCATGTGTGTGTGTCCATGTCTCCTGTGCTGTCTCCCTGCTCACCACTAACTCCTCTTCTAACCCATCCACCAGCCCCCGATGAGCAATCCATATGGAACGTCACGGTGCTCCCCAACAGTAAATGGGCCAACATCACCTGGAAGCACAATTTCGGGCCCGGAACTGACTTTGTGGTTGAGTACATCGACAGTAAGCATTGCTGTGCGGGGTGGCGGCGGCGGCAGAGCGTAGTGCTAGATGCCATTAGAGAGATCCTGTGGACTCCCCCAGGCTCAGAGAGCCCTTTTAGCCTGGCTTAATTATAGCTTAATGAAATCAATATGCGCTCAAGCTGCAGAGGGGTGGGAGAAGACGGTTCCAGGAGAAGGAAGGGGCTGCAGAAGCCATTAGTGGAGGCCCAAGTTGCATGCTCTGTGGCAGGCCTGCGCAATGGGCCCTTGGTCCATTTCCTGCCCAGGATAAGGCTCTGCACAGCCCCCCATGAGCCACAGCTCACCTCTCTATTGATCTCCTAAGCTGACTCAGAGCATCCTGATGTCTCCACTAGTCTGGACCAGCTTACAGGCTTGAGCCACAGAATGAGCCACTGTTGGAGACAAAGACCAGAATCCTGTGTCCCACAGGCCGGGTTCCTTGAGCTGAGTCATTCACTCTTTGCCAGATCAGGGGACCAGATTGGTTAGACTGCAGAGTATGGTCAAGACATGTTCCTTCTCTGAAAAGGCCCCCTTCCTGTGGGGTTACGCCCACCATCTTGGCCTGGCCAGCAAGCAGTTAAACCACTAACTCAGCCTAACCTCACCTAGGCTAGCCCACCTACCTGAAGCTATCTCAGGAGGGCCACACCAACACTCAGCTCTCTGTGGCTGGAGGTGGGGGCGGTTCACCACCACATCTGGAATCCCTAGTTCAGTCCAGACTTTTTCAGCTTACCACCACCACTTGCCCTACAGCCTAGACACACAGGTGCACGCTTTCCGTGATATGTGAATTTGCCACATAGTAGGAAATGAGAGGTGAAAGCAGGAGTGAGAGCCATGGAGCACAGTCCCGCCTCATCTCTGGTAACCATGAGAGAGGCTAACTGGTTCTCTGGCCCTCACCAGGAAGATCTCACCTGGGAAGTCAATCACTTCCAGGGCAGTGGAATGTCAGCTGACAAGTTGAGAGTTTAAGGAAGTTTATCCTTGTAGGTTTAGTGCTAAGACAATGGTGGGAAAGGAGAACTTTTAAGAGAGAAGAGGGTCCTCAGCCAAAGGGGCACTGTAGAAGAGAGTTAGTGTCGCATGGATGGGCATTGGGGAGCTGCCTGGTAACCTGGTCTGTACAGTGGACCTGGACCTGCGGGACCCTCCTCCCTGCCTCCGCCCTTTCTACCTTTTGACAGGTGATCAGGAACCTAAGTAAGCACTTTCTCTTCAGCTCCTGGTGCCTGATTCCAGGCTGACCAAGATTTCTGTTCCCCAGGCAACCATACGAAAAAAACTGTCCCTGTTAAGGCCCAGGCCCAGCCTATACAGCTGACAGACCTCTATCCTGGGATGACGTACACATTGCGGGTTTATTCCCGGGACAACGAGGGCATCAGCAGTACCGTCATCACCTTTATGACCAGTACAGGTGAGAGGGGATCTGGCCTGGCCATCCCCCGCAAGCATGAGGCATTTCATCCTCATCCTCAGCTTCCAGCTTGCCTTTTCTCCTGGGGAAGAAGACTCATCTCCACCCCATTCCCCACCTTGCATGGTGTGCCTAAGTTCCCCAGGAAGCCAAAGGAGGCAGATGTGCATGCAGAGTGGAGAGCAAACTGTGATTCTAAGCCTGTGGGGCTGAGCGGGGGATCAGAAGGAAACAAAGGATTGTATAATGAGGACAGGACCACTCGGTTCCCTGCTAAGCCTGAAACAAAAGGGCTTGGTGCACAGGCACACTTGGTCCCTGCCTGTGGGTCTGGGGCTGCTGGAGAGTCGTGCAGCCTGCCGGACACGTTCAAGGCCTTGCTTCCTCCCTGTGGGACTAGGATACAGCACCACCCCAGGTTTTCAATCCAAGATCTCTCCAGGAACCCAACCAGGGATCCTCATGTATGTCACTGCCTTGCTATAATCATCTGTTGTGAAAAATTCCAGTGTGTGACACCGCTCATTTGGGGCTTTGTTTTTACTTAATTTCTGAACCAATTTTGTCCTACCCAAAAGTAGATAAGTTTTTGTAATATTAGGAGAGGGGAAGACTTTCTGCTCTGTGGATGGAGAAGCGTCTTCATTGTGTCAAATGAACAGGCTGACTGGGGCTCAGGAGAGGAAATGAGGTTCAGAAATCTCTGTGCTGGTGGGGGTGGCTGTCAGCCTGGAGACCTTATCTGAATGTTTGCGTATAGCTTTACAATCGGCCAGAGGGGCGGCCAAGTGGCCTGTATGCTAAGCCCTGGGGCTAAGGGTGAGGATGAGAGTGGGGGTAAGAGATTAAGAGAAAAAAGGATTGGTCCCTGCCTCTTGGGATGTCCTAATCAGATGCAGCTTATTAGATGCACAGGAAGGGGGGGAGCATAATGATTTATATGAATTTCTGAATGTTGACTTGAATATTCATGAATCTTCCTGTGCCTGGCCTGGTGAGGCTGATCCTGGTAGCTTGTATCCTGGGAGTCACTGCCCATCTGTACAACTGTCTCAACGCACCCCTTCCAGCCCGGTCCCTTCTAATCCATCCTCCTCCCTCCAGGGGTGCCCCCGCCTGTCCTGCACATTTCCATGCCGTCAAGACTCAGGCAGCCTGGCTCCCTGCTTGGGGCTAGCCAGGCCAACGCTGGCGGGATGTTTGAGTGAGCAGCTAGGCTGTCCTGCTACAAGGGAGCCAGGCAACTGGACAGTTGACTGAGCAGAGTAGGTGGCTGGACTCTGACCCATTTGGGGTCCCAAACTCTTGCTCACCAGTGCATGCATTTGATTTTATGATACTTGAGGATAGAGGCCCGTCCTTGGGAATGCTTCATAAGCCAGTGCAGCAGCCTGCATCAGAGTTCTGCCTCTCCAGGTGCTAAGCCCTGTGGCTATGGGCAAGAGTTAGGGAGAGAAAGCCAGAGAGAAAAGGACTCAGTGATGTCCTAATCTGCCCTCCGTGATGTCCTCATCTGCTCAGGGGTATTGCAGGCAGTGCAGAAAAAAATAAGGATGCTGAGGCTCATGGTATTGATAAGACCCTTCCCCATGCGGCCAGAGAAGGGGAGTTTATGAGCCTGCCTCTGAGTTCACATAGCTCACGTCCCCGCAGGCTCACTGGAAAGTACTATGTACAAACTACAGAAGTAAAGGAAATATTTTCACTTTATAAAGTTGTGTGTGCCTGTTAGCCTGTATCTAAATCCTTTAAAAATACTTACTCTAAGCCTGACGTGGTGGCGCACACTTGTAATCCCAGTACTTGAAAGGCTGAGACAGGAGGATTGAAGGTTTGAGGACAGCCTCAGCAACTCAGCGAGGCTCCCAGAAACTTAGTGAGACCCTGTTTCAAAATAAAGAATAAAAAGAAATCGGGCTGGGGATGTAGCTTGAAGGTAGAATGCCTCTGGGTTTAATCCCCAGTACCACACACATACACACATACAAAAACTAAATAAATAAATAAACAAATAAATAAATAGGGGTGTAGCTCAGAGATAGAATGCTCCTGTGTTCAATCTCTGCTTAAAAAAAAAAAAAAAAAAAAAAAAAAAAAAAGTTTCCTGTGGGTGGACTCCAGAGCCAAGTCCTTACAATCCCCTATTTCATCAAAGTAAGAGTTTGTGAGCATCTCTGGGCCCCAACCACTGGTCATTAGGCAACCACAGGCCACCGTATTAGCCCACAGACTCAACATGCTCCAGTGGTTCTGGAAGGAAATTGAAGGAAACCACTGAGAAAGCTAACAGGCTCTCACCCTCACGAGAAAGGCCCCATTAGGAGAGTCATCGCTTCCCTGTAGCTTTTAAAGCCAAAGAGACCTGAGGGGCTCCAAGCAGAACCCCTGGACTCTCAGAGGCCCGTCTGCTCTGTGCTGCTGGGCGTGTGGCAGCCTGGGGAAGGGAGCAGTCCAGGAGATGTGAACAGTGGCGTCAGGCAGCAGCCCACTCACACCTCAGGAAGGCGGGCAGGCAGTAGCTGCAGGATGGGTGAGGTGGGTATGGAGAGGCGTGAAATGTGCCCAGGTGAGAACAGCCAAGCCGCGGGCCATATGAAGAAAGGCCATCCCTGTATGTTTGTCACTCTAGCGCTCTTCCTAGAATACAGCTCCTCTGTGGGCTTTGAGTGACTGACCTGTCTTCTGTGGCCAAACCAAATACCTCCCCTGCAGCCCCGTTAGACGCAGGAGCTTGAGGAACTGCCTGCTTGGCAGGGGAATTGCTCGCTTCCGGATGGGTCCTAGGAAGGGTGTGGAAGGCTTTCATGCTCAGGTGTCTGGCCCACACCGACAGGCATTTGGAACTGTACTTACTGGGCCCAAGGGCCAGATGAGAGGATGCTGTTCCGGCTTCTGCCACTTCCTGCAGAAGGCGGTGGGTGTAAATGCACCGGGTGTTTGAGTGTTGATAGTACTGGGCCCGTGAGGAATTTCAAAACCAGTTTAGCAGATCGATTGAGTATAGTGTTGGCAGCCAAACGGCGTTGTCCTGGAGCCTTGCTAAAATCCTTCCTCTCAGAACGCAAGTTGCGGGGTCACATTCTAAGTGAGATCATTGTATCCTAAATTTCTTCTGGTTCTTGAGAAACTAATTCACTTTGATGGGGTGTGGTTGAACCTACTGTACCCCATATCCCACGTGTGTGTGTGTGTGTGTGTGTGTGTACGTGTACGTGTGTGTATGTGTGTGTGGGTGTTATTGGGGATCAAACCCAGGGGCATTCTACCTTTGAGCTACACCCGCAGCCCTGTTTTACTTTTTATTTTGAATCAGGGTCTTGCTAGGTCACTGAGAGTCTTGCCACATTTCTGCAGCTGTCCTCCAACCTGCAATCCTATCTCAGCCTCCCAAGAACTGGGATTACTGGGATTACAGACATCACCATGATGGCTCCCCACTTGATTTTTTTTTTTTTTTTTTTTTTTTGCATTACTGGGGATTGAACTCAGGGGCATTTTACCTCTGAGCTACACCCCCAGCCCTATTTTGTATTCTTTATTTGGAATCAGGGTCTCACTAAATTACAGAGGGCCTCACTAAGTAACTGAGGCTGGCCACAAACCTGTCATCCTCCTGACTCAGCCTCCCAAGTACTGGGATTACAAACGTGCGCCACCAAGCCCGGATTCTCCACTTGATTTTGAACAGCCTTGGTATTCTAACTTCCTTGGAAACTCTTTGGCCTTTACAGTAAGGCATCTGAACTTTACCTGGTACCAGCAGGAGTGGAAAGCTACATTTGCTTTCTAAATTTCCCATGTAGCCATTTTCCCCTGGAATTAGGACTTTCTTTCCCAAGAGCAAGGGAATGTCATGGAGATGGCTGCCAGAGTATCAGAACAAGCACCAGGAAGATGGTGGTGCAAACAGGGTGCTGCAGACTTGCAAACCAACTTCTCCTCAAAAGACAGGTGCCACTGTCCAAGCACAAATGAAATCATTGCCTCAAGCGCTCAGGTGTGGCGTGTGGACAAGTCAGTATGCATGTGACCCCTGGGTGATATCAGAGGTAAAACTTGGAATAGGACTCCAGGTTAACCAGGTTGCATTAGGATTAGATGGATCTGTTACTCAATAAGTAGTCACTGAGTAAATAGTCACTTAGTCACTCAATAAGTAGTAAGTATTTGTTATATGACCAGCATCATGGTAAGTACCAGGGGGTTCAAGAAGATCCCCTGCTTTCAAGACTTTAATAGTACAACTGGGAACCAGGACCCAGGAAACAGAACAATGAAATGTTACATTTGTGTGGGATGGTTGAAAGTGAAATCAGAGTGAAGAGGTGGTGTGAGCTGGAACAATTGGAGGTTCAGGAAGGAGGAGAGTGTGGAAAGGTGGTGTGAGCAGGCAGGTGACAGTCTGGGCTCTCTTGGGTAGAGTGGGAAAGAGGGACAGAGCAGGAGACCATGGACCCCGAAGGCCAGGCTGAGGAGCCAGACCAGTGTGAAGAAGGTGCTTTCCTCCACAGCATACATAGATCAGAGTAGTCATGAGCCATGTGCTTTCAGAACTTGCAGCCAGGGCTGTGCTGGGCCACGGAGCCCAGAGACACAGAAGCACTTGCTTGTACATTTAAGAGTCTTCCTGGCACAGTGCTCTTGGCAAGGCATAAAAACAGACTCTGCCCTCAAGAAGAGTGGAAGGATGGGCTTGCACCCAGATATGTGCCCACAGATGCCATGTGATGAGGACCTGGAGCACAGCCAGGCCCTGGGTCCCCCCGCTGACCCATGCACCTCCCGGAGAAGAGGCCTGGTGCCTTGGCTTCTGCTGTCCTGCTCTGCTGTGGCCACCCCACGCTGGGCTGGGTCCAAGGCTGCTGTGGATGTGTTCCGTCCCTCAGATCTTTCCTTGCCGCGTGTCTCAGTTCCCTAACAGGCTAAATCCCAGGAGGAGTTCCTTTTGTTTTCTAGTCTGTAGGAAGGAGAAGTGTGAGTGGATCCAAACCCAAACCCCAGGCGTCAGATGACTCCTAGACTCCTGTCTTTAGGCTCACCTGTATACCCTTCAAACCCCAAAGGGGTCTTTGTGACAGGCCTGCAGGCATGGTCAGAGATGATGTCACTGTCACAGTGGCAGGGAGAGGACAGGGACCACAAGAGCATCTCCCTGTGTAAATAGTGTCTGGAAGTAGCAAGGAGAGAGCCTCTCTGGGGATACCTGCTCGTCTTTGCTGTCAGGGAAGCCACAATCCAGCTGGGGAGACATGGAAAGGCACCAGATGACCTGTTCCTCCTCCTGGCCCAGGACCCACTGCCAGGAAGCCCACTGCCTTTGGGCCATGCCGTGGGCCTGGCTGCAGGTACATGCAGTGTGACCACAGCCCCCGCTGCCGTGGGCAGCACACAGGACCACTCACGGGAAATCACTTCTTTGGACAATCCCTGGCCTTCCTCAGTCCCCACCAGGCTGTAGCAAGAATTCCACGCCTCGTCCTCAGGAAACCTCCCCTTCCCAAAGGACCTGTTCCACCTTTCCGCTGCTTCTCTGCTCCCTGCACCTCTTTCTTTTGCCTCTTTTCTTATCTTTTGACTTTGGCTCTTTAACCGTTTTCTTTTTGTCCCTTTATCGGGGTAGTTTGGGCCAAGGGGCTGCTTAGGTGGTAGCATTAGGCTCCTGGAGAAACTTCCACGTGGAATAGCTGTGCTCCTCCCAGTGTCCTTACTTTCTCCCCACACAATCACTCACGGCTTTGCCTCCGGCCCTCCCTGCCAGCTTACACCAACAACCAGGCGGACATCGCCACCCAGGGCTGGTTCATCGGGCTCATGTGTGCCATCGCCCTCCTGGTGCTGATCCTGCTCATCGTCTGCTTCATCAAGAGGAGTCGTGGCGGCAAGTACCCAGGTGAGGCTGCGAGTGGAGTGGACGAGCAAGGCTTCCGTGAGTCACCAGGTCCCCAGGCAGATCTGGGGCCTCTGCATGCCTCTCTTCCAAACTTGGGACTGTGGTCCTCTGGCCCACTTTGTGCATCTTAGGGCTGCCAACAAGCACTGGGGTTAATGAAGTGCGCCGAGGTGGGCGGCTGGCACTGCCCAGGCAGATCCGGAGAGGGGATGGAAGGGACCCTGGCTTCTACTGAGAATGACCTTCCCTCCCCTTGACTCACCACCCATCTGCTCAGTTAATTGGCTTTTTTTTTCAGCCTGAATCTCATTAGGATCCTGCATCCCAGGGAAGGAGGAAGGGAGACAGGCACTGTAGAGAAAGTGAGGAGGAAAGGGATCTGGACAGAGTGGCATACCCATGAGAGGCTGCAGAGGTGGGCCCTCAGTGAGACAGGGAATAATTGCAGGTACCCTTAATGAAGGATCAGCAGCTCCTAGGGTGGAGCAGGGAGAGGCTGAGAAGTGGGATCCCCTTAAAGAGCTTTGGACTTTCCTAAAGTCCCACAGAGGGATTTCTCTTCTGAAGGCCTCAAGATCTTCCAGCCCAGACAAACCAAGGTCAAGGATAAGGACCTCTGGCATTCTTGTTTCTGAAAATATTGATTGTTTTTCAAATGGGCAATAGAGCCATCTGTCTGTGAAGGGTGGGCAGGGTGACAGGAGACAGGGTAATGGATGACCCAAGAACAAAATTCCTGCTGGACTGCAGGATGAGATTGCTCCCTGACCCAAAGCCCCATCACAGACACACCCACGCTCCCCAGATGCTGCCTTCTCCTCAGCCAGGGCCACCAGCGCTCAATGTAAAAGTGCTAGAAGAGAGAGGAGATTCTGTTTTGTTTTCATCTTCCTGCTTTCATACCCTCAGAACCTCGCGTCCTGAGGTTATACCTCTACTTATGTGAGGAAGGGTAGGAAATGACAGTTCCCTACTGGTAAGGGATGGTTTCTCATGTTCTGTTGCCTTGGGACTGTCTTCCTTCCGTAAGAGACAAAGCCACAGTTAGGGAGAGGCCCAGCCCTCCACGTGACGTCATGTCTTAGATGGACTCACAGAGTTTTCCCCCTGTCCCAGCTGGAACAGGGGAAATTCACCAGATAAACCCTGAGCCTATCCAGAGAGCACCCCATCCCGGAAAGCTCTTTGAAGCTACCTCCTTCCCTCTGGCTTCAGGGCAAGCCCCTAGTACATTAAAAACACAAGTGGCCCAGAAGCCAAGGGGCCTACGCTCCAGTCTCCACCCGAGGCTTCATGCAGCTGCTAGGAGTTATGGGGCCTGTTCTTCCCCTCTCAAAGCCCCAGTTTCCTTCACTTAAATGGAGGTGATTATCCTGCCTTGTATCTCAAAAAGAGCACATAAAAGGTCCTTCCTGGGGCTGAGGATGTAACCTAGAGCATGTGCAAGAAGGCCCTGGGTTTGATCCCCAGCACTTAAAAATGAAAAAAGAAACAAAACATCCCCTCATGTGAGTGCCTGCTCATGCCAGTCTCTGTGCTGGGTGCCAGGATGCTGGGGGAAAGGAGGAAAGATGTCCCTTCTTGGCATTGCAGCTGGCTCTGAGGGTGGGGCCATAGCACAGCAGGACAGGCCGATGTGTACACTCCCCAGAGGAGGCATAGGGAAGGGGGCACCCCATTAAGAGCACCTCCATCCATAGGTGTAGGGAGCATCTTCCCTGCTACTTGCTAGCAGCTCTGGAGAAACATGCAGTCCTCCACCTGGAGGAGAGAACCAGCGTTCTGCTATGGGCATAGGAAATGTGCACAAATAGTTATAAAACAGAGCAAAACAAGAAAGGTGCAAACCATTGGGGTGTTTGCCTCCGGAAAGGATCACATCTCTGATGTTTGGGGAAGACCTTGTGGAGAGTGGGTGTGGAGTTGGGTGGGAGGAGATTCAAGTTGTCAACAGTGATATAAAGAGACCCTCAGGGTGAGGAGGAGGAGGAAGAGGAGGCAGAATCAACTGGGCAACTGACTGAGTTGGGGAAGCAAGAATAAGGGAGGCAGCCTTATTGAAAGGGAGGGTGTCATCAAACCTAGGGTGGTGTCTTCAGGCTCTATGTTCACAAGAGCCCTGGAGAACAGGGGCATGCTTCTGAATCACCCCTCTGTGTCCTCTCTTACTGACCAAGTGCGAGAAAAGAAGGATGTTCCCCTGGGCCCCGAAGACCCCAAAGAAGAGGATGGCTCCTTTGACTACAGGTGCGTGATCCCCTTCCTCTCACCCAGAGCTATCCTTACTGTCTAGAGGCAGCCCCCTGGCCTCAGAGAGGTTTGGGAGGGCCGCAAGGTATCTGGGTCCTCACCCACTGAGCTGTCATTTCTGCCTCCCTGGCAGTGTACTGGCAGAGGGCATGTACTAGAGAGGCCATACATCCTGGTTTTAACAGACAAGGCTGCTCCCCCAACGTACCCATGCATTCGCTTGGTTTCACGAATCAAATGTAGGGAGCTCCTTGTTTGCATCTTTCCACCATTTTACTCTGGGCCCTTTTGCTATGAAATGAGCTCAGCTCTCCAGATTCCTTTCTGTCTACACCGCCACTGTCTTAAAGCCCCAAAAAGTGATGGGAGGGGGGAATGGGGGATAAGGGCATGGATTCTAGGCCTTTTCTCATGAACCTGGCAATATCTCTGGGCTCTGGGATGGAATAGGCCTTGGGGAGGCACCTGGTCCAGTGCCCTGTGAAAGGGCTGAGACATACTCTGGGAAGTGACTTGCCCAAACTCCCACACTCACCACGCAGTGAGCTAGTGGCAGAACTGGAAAGGACAGGGCTGGACTGCCAGCTAGCACTGCTACAGTATAGATCTGAGTGTGCCTTTGCATCTAGGTCTGACCAAGTTGTCAACTGTTTGCTTGGACAGCAAGTATATTCTGGGCTCAGGAATGATGCAGATGATTGCTCATACTTCCAAAAAGAATATATATCTCCTTTCTGGGCATGGTGGCGCATGCCTGTAATCCCAGTATTTCGGAGGCTGAAACAGGAGGATTGCAGGTCCAAGGCCAACTTCAGCAATTTAGCAAGATTCTCAGCAACCTAGTGAGACCCTGTTTCCAAAAAATAAATAAATAAAAAGGGCTGGGGTATAGGTTGCTATCAGGTCACTCCTGTTCTCCTTTGACTTATCTTTATCCTTTCTGGGCCTCTACCTCTCTGCCCATCAGCAGCCTGGTGAGTATGATCAGATCACTGGGTGGTAGGGCTACTGCCCACACAGGCACCCGTCTGGCAATTTACGGATCATGACCATTCATCCAGTCCCAACATCCCCACGAGCCTCCCAAAAGGGCAAGCACAAGAGCCACTCCCCTTCTCCCCAGGCTGTCCTCAGCTCCCCTGCCGGGATCCAGCTTCCCATGGGCTGGCCTTCAGTTCCCAAAGATCATAGAGTTTTCTCTCCCCAGACCCTCAGTGAAGCAAGAGAGGAGGGCAGGCAACCTATGCCCTGAGAAGCAGCTTCCTTATGCACCTCTCCTCCCCCCGAAAACGCCTGCTCCCTGCTCCCCCACTGAGGCCAGCTATGCATACACAGGAACATGCCCAGGCCAGCACCCCGCACACCCACACGCACATGCACACGCACACACGCCCCTCAGCTTTGGCTCTTCAAGCATCCATCCTAGAGACCCCATTTGCATGAGTCAAGAGTCCTAAAACTGGGAAAAGACTGAAATTAATAAGTCAGAGGAAGAATTAAGTTTCTAGGGGCACAGTCCCGGGAGCAAGGAGGTGTGGCCCGCCCTCCTCCATTCTGTGGCTGAGTTGCTGCACACCTGATGGAGCTCTCTGCCCCTTTCCCCGTGTCTGTCCTCCTTGACTGTGAAGGTACTAGGTGGCCAGGCTGGCAGGCGGCTAGGCCAGGCCCACCTTTTTATCCAAGTTATCTTAGTTATCTGTTCTTGAAGATTTCATCCCTTCTATGCTCTGCTCTTCCCCTGCTGGGCAACCTCTGTGCAGAGGTTGTATTTAGCAGAGGTGTCGAACCCGGGCAGGAATTCCCACAAGTTGTGTAACACAGTCCTCAGTCCTCGTGCCCCTGCGGTGGGGCAGAGGGCCCTGGAGAAAGGGTGCACTGGAAAAGTCTGGCAAGTGGGTGAGGAGCCCAGCAACTGGAACCTGCCACTTCCTGCACTAACTCCAGGCGACCCTGGAGACCCACTTACCTCGCACTGCTGCCAGAGAACCGAGTTAATGGACCTCCTTCACCAGAGAGGGCTTAATGACTTTCCTTCTACTGACACTCAGCTCTGGCTGGCTCGGAGGCCTTCCCTTGCCTTCCCCTCACAGCTGCCTTTGCCCGACACTGCAATTAGAATGCACTGCCCGATGTAACTGCAACGTAGCCCATTGTTTTCCCCGTGCCCAAAGAAGGACTGAGAGTGGGCTGGGAGCAGGGCAGGGTACATGCTGCGTGTCTGCTTAGACTGCCTGGCACCGCTGTGGTCCCCCCTGCCGGGCCCCAGACCCCCACTGCTGCTCCACAGCCGAGCCTGCCTGGGAGCCTGGCTCACCTCTGAAGTGC
Organism: Graphiurus murinus; assembly: GCA_004027655.1. Taxonomy (NCBI): domain Eukaryota; kingdom Metazoa; phylum Chordata; class Mammalia; order Rodentia; family Gliridae; genus Graphiurus; species Graphiurus murinus. Next base: position 29,752 of record PVLC010011820.1, read on the forward strand.
AGCCAGCAGTGCCTGGTCCCCCTCTGAGCCTAAAGGGCAGAGTGAGTTTCTTAGCCAGGTGAGGGACATAGTTCCTGGGCAGAAGCAGGTCAGGAGCAGCCATCCAGCCTGGGCATCTGTGCCCCATGGGCCAATGCCACTTTACCCACCAGCCTCCCAGCTCTCCCCATCCAGGAGGGGGTTAAGGAGGAGACCCCAGCAGGGCCTCTGAGGAAGCTAACAGGACCCTCCGAGCCACACGTGCTTCTCTATAGCCCCTCTCTCCTATCACCTGCCTCTTTTACATGCTAGGCCCAAAGCAGTACACCTCTTTGCAGAAGCACCCTGAGACTGGCAGGTGGCGAGGCCTGTTCCTTATGGCTCTGGCCTTTTGTCCTGGGCAGAACCTTGCCCTACAGATCCCAAGTCACATAAGGGCTGACTTCCATAAATAGGCAATAGAAAGGTCACAGAGCCACAGGGTGACACACTTGGGCCATCCTGACCCTTGCCATTCTGCCTGGTCTCATGGTATAGCTCTGCCTCTCATGGGGTAGCCATTCTCTACCTGCTCTCACAGGGTCAGTGGCCTGTCTCATGGGAAGTACCCACACCAGGAGTCCAGAAGCATGGGCTCCAGTTGCTGCTCTGCACCAGCGCTACCTTCCCCTAGGGTAGACCCCGGTCCTCACTAAGCCATAGTTATTTTGTGGAACCTGCTGGCCAGGGAGGATAGGGACTTAGTGACCTCCAGGGTCCTGTCCTGTCAGCTGTAAGGGCACATTCTTGGCAATAAACCAGCTGCAGCTGGGCATGGTGGTGCATGCCTATAATCCCAGTACTTGGGAGGCTGAGGCAGGAGAATTGCAGGTTCAAGGCCAGCCTCAGCAGCTTAGCGAGACCCTCATCAATTTAGTGAATCCATGCTTCAAAATAAAAAGGGGGCTGGGAATGTAGTTCAGAGGTAGAATGCCCCTGAGTTCAATCCCCAGTACCAAAAAAAAGAAGCAGCAGCCAGCCACCCTATCCCACCCCACCCGGTTTGAGCTGTGCTGGATCAGGGCAGGCCCTAACTCTCTGTCTCTCTCTGGTCAGTGATGAGGACAACAAGCCCCTGCAGGGCAGCCAGACGTCTCTGGACGGCACCATCAAGCAGCAGGAGAGCGACGACAGCCTGGTGGACTATGGCGAGGGTGGCGAGGGACAGTTCAATGAAGACGGCTCCTTCATTGGCCAGTACACAGTCAAAAAGGACAAGGACGAAACAGAGGGCAACGAAAGCTCAGAAGCCACGTCACCCGTCAATGCCATCTATTCTCTGGCCTAATAGAGCCCACCCCAGGCACAGCCACTACTTTGCAAGTGGGAGGAGGGGAGAGGGGGACACAACGCCACTGCAGACCTACCACAAAGCCGCCGCCACCTTCAGGGACAAGGGTACAATATGGGGGTCTGCCAAGCTGTGAGGACCAGCTACCGCCCAGCCACCCACAAGCCCCCTTCCAGTGACCCCACCCACCCTTGGGTGCCACCAGTATGGGAGAGCTGGAGACGTGACTAAGCTCACTGGAGGGAGCCCTGGTCCCTTTCCCCGTCTCGAAGATGCCCTGAGCATCCCACCACGCTACCCGCCCTTGGCCTCCGAGCACACACCCACCAATTTCTGTTGGTTACGGTACTTTTTATTGTCTTTATTTTTGCTCTGTGCATCTTCCAAACCTCCAGTCCCCACGTCTCCATTTTCTTTTTCTTTTGAAGACATGTCCCTGGAAAAGAAAGAATAGGTGGATGTTCCCCTCTGGGAAACCACAAAGATAGGCAAAAGGACTGATCCGTAACAGAACAGAGAGAAAAGCTGTAGTATTCAAACTGCCGCCAGGCCAATGTGTTTCCGAAGGATGCCTTTCTCGTCATATGCCTCCCCTTGCTCCCTACCCATCTGCCTCGGCCTTGTCAGTTGCTGAGCTGGGCTTGGCTCCTTCCTGGAAAATGACAGTATTTTTGGCAGGGAGAGGGTGGGCAGCGTCTTTGCCTCTCTCTGGTTCAGTTGGGAGATGAGTTTACCTCTTTCGCCTCCTTCTTACCCTGCTCCTGCCTGGGGAGTGTCCGAGAATGAGCTGCACCGACTCTGAAGAAGTTTGAGAAACAGGAGTGGGCGCTGATGGGAAGGACTTTAGTTGCAGTGACCGGACCTCAGCAGACCTGAGAACTGTGTGCACCTCTGGAAAGAAGCAAAGAGCTGGGTTTGGACTCCTTTCCTCCCCATCGGTAAAAAGCAGGTTGTAGGAGAGAGGAGCACACCCACGATGTCCAGAGAAGAGGGCATCTGCCCACCTGGCCAGGGTCTATGCTGCTACCCTCAAGGAGATGGAACCTGCCACACAGAAGCCTTGCTTGGCGTGTTTTGGGGTGTAAAGCCCTTCTCCCCTTCCATCTCTAGCAGATATCCTCTCTTTGGTCAATTCTGTATGACGTTGAGACTTGTGTTTGACATCGTGTGTGGCCTGTCTGTCCTTTCGTTAGGGTATATACATATCAGGGGACCCTGAGGTGGCACCATGCTGACAGTGCTGTGACACTCCTGCCTGGAGAGGACTCAGTGCTCTTCGTATGCCTTATGCAGTTCTGATCCGTCCCTGGCGTTCCCAGGCTCCCAGCCCCTCCCTGCAAGCCTTGAAGCCTCCAGCAACGTCTGTCTCGAGATCAGGGCAGCCTATGCAAGTGTCCCTGCAGGACCAGAAGCAGCCACTCCGCACACGCCCTCACCCCATTGTCCAAACAGAGACACTCACAGACCTGCAGTTCTCAGACCGAAGGTGCTGCCTTCATCCTCCCCACCTAATCCATTTTTGAAACCAAAGGTACCTAGCCTCAGCGACACAGAGAGAGGGGGAGATCTGGAGCCTGAGCACGTCCCTGGAGCTGTGTTTACAGCTCAAGTCGGTTTCAGGAGGGTGAGGCTGACACCCAAGAATGGATCACCTGCCATTGGCACAGCCTCCAATTTGAGCCTCCAGTTCAGGGGGCCTGGGCAGGACCAGGGCTGTGTCCTTCAGAGACTTTATTAAAACATCAGTTGCCACATGTTTAAGCCACAGAGGTATTAGCAATGCTTTCATCACTTAATCATTCAGTCAAAGGTCAAGCCCATAGACACACACACTCTGTCTGCAGGTAAGAAAGAAACCATGGCCCAGAGTGAGCCAATAATGTCGTTTGAACTTGAGAATGTGTAACGGTCCTTTGGCCCAAACTGCCTCTGGGTTTGCCGCTGGGAAGCCCGAGGGGCAGCTCTCTCTTGGTGTAAGGGGACAGGGTAAACAGCAGGGCTGGGGGGTGAGCTCAGGGTCCCCTCCCCTGGCTCTCCTCCAACACCTGCTTGGATGCAGCTGGGCATCCCTGCAGCCTAGGCACGCTGTTCCTGAAGGGAATGTCAGGGACATGTGCCTGTGAGCTGAATTAAAGGACCAGCCTTTCCAGAATTCACTTTGGATCTGAGCAGAATGGCCAGTTTCTGAGGCGTTCATTCCATACTGCATCGCCCAGGCCAGGAAACCCTGCAGGCTTTTAGGGCAGGAAGAGTCTGTTAGATGTCACAAAGCCACCTCCCTGCCTCTGGAAAGTCTATCACACAAACCAGTGACTGGGAAGGGCTTCCTCTGTCTTAAGGGTTTAGGGGTGAGGTGAGTCCTCATGCTGTCTTTGTGCCGCATTCCAGTGTTCCCCCATGCTCTGCATTGTTTTCCCTTGTGTCTGAAGAGAACACTGTCAGCCCCTCTCGGACCATTGTTTTTGGGGGCTGACAGCTGCTCCCCACCACCCCACGATCACAGCCCTCCAGGCAGGAGCAAATCTGAAGCTGAAGAACCAGGTTTTCCCCAAGTAAAGATGGCAGGTGCTCAGAGAGCTCAGACTATGAGGTGTGTAACTTGCAGGGTCAAGGAGGCTCTCCTTCCAGGAAGAGGGGAAGCCAGTATCCATGGAGCCCATGCCAGAGCCCCCCAAACCCAGCTCAGCACGAAAGCAGTATTGCCCAGCAACCCTGCCAACTGGGTCTCTCTACCCCAAAACATACCAACAAGGATGCCAGGAATGGCAATACCATTGGTGCTTCAGCCTGTTGGGGTGGGTGGGAAGAGGTGCAGGTCATCTTGCAGGGGCTCTAGAAGTTGCATTGAATAGACTGACATCCCTCTATGTGCTCAGCCCTAAGCGTCATAGCTGCCTGTCTCCTCTTCTGCCCACTCATCCATTCATCAAATACTCTTTGGATATCTAGTCTGGACCAAGGCTTGGATACCATAGAGAGGGAGGTCAGATGTGGTCCCTGCCCTCGCAGGGCTGACATTACTGGAATTGAGTCTTGAGACAGCTGTCACTGAGTTAGGAGCATTCTGCCCTCCGTTGCTTAACTTGCTGATGGCTCCAAGGTGGGAGGAAGAGGTTTCCAGGGAGAACTTGGTCTGCCTAGTCAGTCAGTCTAGGCAGGCCCAGGCAGTCAAGGCCACTGGGTGGGGCTGAGGAGTGATCCTGCTTCCGGATCTTCTTTGGCTCTGCCCCTTGGGGCCAGCTGCTTACTCTGACCGTTTTGGTGCCTCTGTCTCCCCAGTTCAGTTTCCCCTCTGAATAACTCTCTGCACAGAGGACCAGGGTTCCACATGAATGATCAGGGAGGCAGAGTTTGGGAAGTGTATACCCCAGGTCAGGGTAGCTGTCTCCTACCTTGCCTGGATCTTGGTAAATGGAACCCATCTTTCCCTACCTTGTTTAGGAGGAGATGGCCGAACTGAAGCTACAGGGAAAGCCAGAAAAGCCCCCTCTCTCACCCAACTCCTCCTGCCCTGAGAGGTCCACCCCTTCCTGGCAAGTCCTGAGGTCTGGAAAGGCACTCACATGTCAGAGTTGGCCAATGCCAACATCTGCAAGGTGCATTGGCACCGTGGGCCCAGATGATGAGCTCCTAGTATCCCTGAGCACAGTGAGCTTTGAGAAGGGAGTGGAAACAGATACATTGGGGGTTTGTGGGGTTTGCAGTTAAGGGACACGATCCCCTGCCACACCGAGCACCCACAAAGGCACACATACACACAGCCACAGCAGACGATAGCCCTATAACCAAGCCGCTGGGAAAAATCCAAGTCATGACATCATTGTTCCATCAGGGAACAATCCCAATCATGACATCATCTGGAGAGGGTTCGTCCACATCTGGGCTCACATGAAATGAGACACAAAGGGCTGTGTGGGTGCAGCGTACAACTTGGGGGAGGGGGAGATGCTGGGCCCTCGCTGGGTGATCACTGATGGCTGTGGGCAGAACCTAGAGAGAGATCTGTAGGATCACAAGGCAGAACCTAGAGAGAAAGTGATCCACAGGAGAGGGAAACATTTCCCAGGAGCATCACAAGCCTGGGCTCTTCCTGGCACCCCTAGAGCCCCGGGCACAACCTGACCAAGGCTTATGGAAAGAGCAAGGATTCAGTACATTTTTGTCTCAGCCTTTGTGAGGCTGCATCTCTGATACTCTGAAGGGGTGAAGTTTCTCAGCTTTCCATGGGCTGAGGCCAGGGACTCCCTGCACAGTGGGAGGGCAGCAGGTTCCTGGGATACCAGCCCAGAGCCCCCAGTCCCCATTCCTGGCACCTTGAGGGATTCAAAAAGAAAAATAAGACTCGAACCAATGAAGCAAGGAGCTTGAAGTGTCGGGAGACTATGCCCTGGGAGACACGGGTAACCAGACCTCATGGTGTCCTTGCCCTGCACTGCCCAAGCCTGGAGAAGCGCCCTTTCTTCTAGGAAGGGGCCTTCCTAAGACACCTTCAAGGGAGGACCAGGGGGAAGGGAGGACAACCACCCAGGGAAGACCTGAGACCACCCAAGTGTCTCAAGCCACACCTGAAACCAGTGCCCCTCTTATCAGCACATTAGTATTAAATGGAAGTTCCATAAATGATAAGGATGGAAGTGAAATAGATACAAAGGCGTCTAGCTCAGGACAGAATCGGATGTCAGCATGTGATGGAATCTTAGAGCTAATCTAATCGGAATGACTCATGGTGCAGACAAGGAAATGAAAGAGCAGGGAGGCCAGGACTTGCTCAGGACCACAGAGCTGGGGAGTTAAGGTAGGACTGGGGCTTGAACTTGGGCCTTCTGACTCTTTGTCCAGTGCTCTTTCATCTCACCGCAGCTGCCTCATTGGAAACAGAGGTATCACTTAAGATCTGCCCTGCTGGTTTACCCTGTCATACCTCTCTACCACTTCTCCTGCGTCCTCCCAATCCCTCCCTGAATGAAAGCAAGGATCTTTCTGAGTCTAAGATCCGTCTGTGTGTGAGAGCCTGCGGCTAACCCAGCCACACAGTTGCGGGCCACCAGACTCAAATGACAAGCTGACTGGCGTTTGTTACTGTGAAACCTAGACTGTACCCCAAGAATGGTGTCTCCTGCTTCATCACGCATTGGACCTGAGGGACACTGTATCCCTCAGAAGTGAGGGTGCAGAGGGGTCTCTGTCCATTCTGCCCTCAGCTGTAGGGTGCTGAGAGGTAGCAGGTCCCATGCCAGCCTGCCACCCTGCAATTTGCTGGGCTGGGGTTCAGCAGAGGTAAAGACTTCAGTGAAGCAATAAATACAAAAGTCTGGGAGAGGATATCCAGAATTTTGTGCACTACACGGTTTGTTTTTCAAAATGATGCAGATCAGATGACCCTGAGCTGCTCTTTTTCTTTTCTTTTTTTTTTTTTTTCTTCTGATTCCCAAATTTGATGTCCTCAGTCAGTGTTGTTCCTCTGCCCGGTTCCCCAGCTCTTTGCCAACTTCTTCTCACTCTTCTTGAGCTGAGCATCAGTCGCCTGTGACATGGCCACCTTCTGTCCTTGTCCCAACCCCAACCCACTTTGGACCCCAGAGGACCTCTGCCCTGCCCTCCACACACACTCTGCTCCCCCCCCCCACACACACACACACCATTCCGATGTGTTCTGCTCAGCTGGGAAACATTTCCCTGTGTCTCCATCCCTTCCCACATTCCCACACACCCACACATTGGTCTGATCTTTTTCCCACTGGTTAAATATTTAACTCTCCTGGCAGCCCTTGTGTTAACCCCTCTCACATCATGTTCTTTCCATTTTGTGAGTTATTTTGCATTAACCAACTTTGTAGGCGACAGATGCGTATCTGAGGGTGTCCCGCATGACCTTCAGCAGGGAAGATTTCTGGGCCGTGGAGGACCGTCTAATATATGGACTTATAAACTGGCTGCATGAGCAATGAAAAGGCCAAATTATTCAGACTTTTTTTTTTGAATCACTGTAAAAAAAGACTGATTTCTTTTGTATAGAGAACACTAAACGTATAATAAAAGTTGTTCAAAATGGACTCTAGCCACGTGATTTGTTCATTTTCCTTGGTGGGAGGGTGTCAAGGGCTTAACAACAGAAGTGAATTAAAGGATTTTTCATGGGCACCAGACAGCATGCTCTGGTATTGGAATTCTACCACACCAGCCCCCATCTAGAAGTTGGTCTTATTTTGGGAATCTCACTTGTACAATTTGTGTTTTCAACATAGAGTGACTGGTATAGGAATGTGTATAGTTATAGAGAGATTCCTGATTCAACATGAATATGTGTAGAAGTGCCGTGATGGGGAAGTTGGGAGAAGGGGAAAAAATTACAGCGGTGCCCTGTCTGCTAGTCCCTCATCTTTCTGCACCCCTTGCCCTTAGGACGCTTATGTATGCCCATCGTGCCTGGCACACAATAGACACCTAATATTGTTGAAAGATCAATAAAACTGCCTACTATAAACCAAAATCCCTCTTCATGGACTCAAAAGAATCTCAAGAGCCAAATAGTGAAGGGAAAAAGACAGAGAGGCTGGGTTGACTGAGGAAGACATTCAGCTCTCACTCGCCTCCTTTGTTGATACTTCAGCCTGAAGTTCTACTGAGTCTCACTGGGCAGTGACCAAAGAGCATCACCTGGGCAGGATAAGCCTTGAGGGCCCCAGACCCTGTAACCCCCTTACTGCAGAATTTCAGAGAAGGCTGGGAGGCAGTTCAGTAGAAAGATAACTGACCAGATGCAGTGGTGCATGGCTGTAATCCCAGTACTTGGGAAGCTGGGACAGACAGGAAGATTGCAGGTTTGAGGCCAGCTTCAGCAACTGTTTCAAAATAAAAAGAAAATAAGGTGGAGGGTGTAGCTCAAAGGTAGAATGCCCCTAAATTCAATCAGAAGGAAGGAAGGAAGGAAGGAAGGAAGGAAGGAAGGAAGGAAGGAAGGAAGGAAGGAAGGAAGGAAGGGAGGGAGACAATTCATGTTCAATAATGGGAAATAAGAGCAAAAACACTCCTGAAAATGCACACCCAATTATCTTAGACAAAAAACCACCAGGTAATTCTCCACCCACCTGTGTTTACTCTCCCTTCAAAAGTCCTCAGAATAAACAATTGACTTGAGGGGTTATTTTGTTAGATTAAAGCAAGTCCTTTATTTGCAGGCCTGACTGCCCCTGAATCATTAGGTTGCTTCTGGGTATGTCACACAAAACCTCTGAACTTCCCTGCTCTCTCCTTTGAAGATGAGAAAGAATCTTTCTCCTCACTCTCAAGTTCACAGGCAATCTCTGAAATTTGCCCCTCTTGTCCATTTGCACTGTCTCATCTTTAATCTGGGCCCTCGTGGCCTTAATTCAGTGTCCTTGCGACTCCTATATTGCCTATACCCTATGAAACTGTAGCCAGAGGACTCTTCTGAAAGATAAATATGATCATATTACTCCCTTATTTGAAACCTTTGTTTCAATAGTATAAACTCCTTGGTTTGGCACTTTAGACCTTTGCTGCCCTGACCCTCACTTTCTAGCTTCATTTTTAACCATTCCCACATGTACCCTAAGTTTTAGCTGTTCCAACCTATTTATAGCTCCCGCTGACATGCAAAAAATCCCCACATTTTCTATGTTTGGCAATTCAATTCAAAAGCATGTATTAATAACCTACTCTGTGCCAACTAATGACATTAAGATAAGCAGGATAGAATTCCAGTCCTCAGGAAGCTCAGACTGTCCTGGGAAATGGTCAAGTCAGCAAATGTGATGTTAGAGCATTCCAGGCAAAGGGCTTGATAAATGTGGTTTCATTGAACACATTACGGCTAGAGGTGGGTCTGCTTGGAACACTACCCTCTTGACCGACCACATCCCCACTTCTGGATAGTTGGTAATCATTGGAGTTGATGCTCATAACCAGGTCTTGCAACACCCGATTCCAGACTCTTGCCCCTTTCGATCCCCAGCCCCTCTAAACTCCTTTCTCCTTTACACCATCCCTAGACTCCTTGAAGGCAGGCTGTGGCCTCTGCTGGGTCACACATCATTTTTTTTTTAATGGAATCTCACTATGTCACATAGGCTGGCAGTCTACCCCCGTCCCCCAGCGTCTCAAGTAGCTGGGACCGCAGGTGCATACCACCATGCCTGGCCTGACACATCTTTAACAATCGGCTCAGGTGACACTGTCTCAGGAGCTCTTCCCTGACACCCCCATATATGCACATATTTGCAGTCCAGTTTAGATCCCCTCACTGGCCTTCTGAGCATTTATTTGATATGTCATGGGGCTTGCATATGACACTTACTGTCTTTCTCTTTCACTAAATTGCGAATATTCTAAGTACAAGAGGATTTTTTCATCTGTTTCCAGAGTTCAATGTCTAGCACATAGCAAATGCCAGCTAAAAGATAAAATGAATAGATATGATTGGATGAATGAATGAATAATACAGTCATTCCTTTGAAGTAGCTGAAGCACACCTGTAATCCCAGTGCTTAGGAGGCTAAGACAGTAGTATCATAGGTTTGAGGCCAGCCTCAGCAATTTAGCAAAGCCCTTAGAGAGACCCTGTTTCAAAAAACAATAATAAAATAAGGTTGAACACCCCTGGGTTCAATCCCTAATATTAAAAAAAAAAACAAAAAACTGGGCGTGGTGGTGCATGCTTGTAATCCCAGCATTTGGGAGGCTGAGACCAGAGGATCCGGGTTCGCGGCCAGTCTCAGTTACCTAGTGAGGCACTCTGCAACTTAGTGAGACCCTGTTTCAAAATAAAGAATAAAAAATAGGGCTGGGGGTGTAGCTTGGAGGTAGAATGCCCCTGAGTTCAATCTCCAATGCCGAAAAAAGAAAAAGAAAAAAAAGAATGGGGGAAGAAAGAGAGAGAGAAAGAAGTAGCCAGGTGACTTAACCATTTTTGTATCATCCCCTTTGGATATTGGATATTTGGGTACTGAATGTGCACTGGAGGTGAGGTCCATCTGGAGGTGAGGTCCACCAGCCCGGTTTTTAGGGCAGGAACTTCCACTCCTGGGGAGAGAAGTATAGAAAAGAAATGAAAGTCTTGTTTGGAGAAAGCCAACCTCCATTCAACTGAGGCCAGACAAAGCAACCGCCTCTCCTCAGAGCCCCCAGGGATCCTCAGAATATCTGTCATCCCTCATCCCTGTCTCCTGAGGGCGGTGGGCCTCCCGGCCCATTAGAAATGCTAATCTCCAGCTTGGAGTTGGATTAACAGACCCAGTGGGGAGGGGAAAAGTCATCTTCCAATCTTTATTAAGAGCGAAGGCTGTCCCAGCTCTAGTTCAGCTGCCCCAAAGGGCTGGGATCTGGGAATTCATTACAGCCCCTGTCATCAAGTCAGCCTTCCTGCTCCGCATTATATTAAGTGGAGAGGGGCAGGGGGGCCCATTCCTGTCTCCCCTCCCCACTTAATGCATCAGAGCCCATTTGTTTGATGTCAGTTCCTACTGGAGCAGGGACCAGGCAGTGGGCCTCACAGCAATTTGGAGCCACAGCTGCGGCCCAGCAGCCCAACCCCAACCCCCACTCCCATTCCCACCCCAGAATTTACTGCTGATTAGCCCAGACCCCACTGCAGAGAAGCATGGCATTGTGTAGACTGGAGACTTTGCAGGATCAGACACTGTCCATACACAGAGCCCCAGCCCTGGACTGGGTCACTAGGAACTCCCCTTCCCCACCCTGAGCCCAGTGACACCACTGAGCTCCACACCAGAGACCGCAGCAGACAATCAGCTGTGGCCAAAGAACTGCAGTTATTTTATACTGAAACAAAGTTACACTTTTGTGCTTAAAATCCCAAATGTCCTCCAAAAGGGCTGAATATTATTCAATGAAGGGTCCAGGATTGTTCTGGGTAGAGGGTTTGCAGGGAGCAGCTAGGAAGCATCCTGTGTCATGCTCTTGGGGCGGGGGGGATGGTTGAGAAGCAAAGATTGGAGCAGCAGTTCTCAGACTGTGGTCCCTGGTGCAGTAGTATCAGAATCACCTGGGAATGGGCAGAAATGCAGGTTCTTGTGCCCCAGCCCAGGTCTTCCATATCAGAAACTCTGGTATCTGTTTTATTTTGTGTGTGCTGTGTATGTGGTCCTGGGGATTGAACCCAAGGGCCTTTTACCTCCGAGCTACACCCCCAGGCCTATTTTATTTTTTATTTTGAAACAGGGTCTCACCAAGTTGCAGAGGGCCTCACTAAGTAACAGAGGCTAGCTGAGAACCTGCAATTCTCCTGTCTCCACCTCCCAAATGCTCGATTATAAGCGTACACCACCTCACCTGGCCTGGTATGTTTAAACACATTTTCCAGGTGACTCTGATACAGGCTGATGCTGGAGGAAAGCTAAGTTAGAGGGACACAGTGAGAAAGCCGTGTATATCCACACCCTCCAAACCGGCAGCCAAGCCTCCTCAGTTCATGGATTTGCTTTGTGTGAATGGATGTTTTATGCAAACTAGCCAAGTTGGTGAGTTTTACATCCAAGTTGATGCAGGATGAAGCAGAGATCTCATGAGAATTTGGGGTCAGAGCATGAGCTCCAGGAAGTTAGCAAACATTGTGGGAAGGGCTTTGACTTTCTCAGACCACGGAATTGGCAGGGAACTGAGCCATTTATAACATTGGTGTCAAAGAGGCACGAGGATGGCAGATGGTATTTGGGTCACAATACATTTACATGAAGTTGCTTAAGAGGAAAGAGGGAGCTAATAGTTTTGACACCAACTGTGTGAGGCACAGTGATGTGCGCTTTATGCAGACCGCCTCTCACCTGCACACAGCCTCCTGAGGCAGGTAGCTATGCCTTCTGTTACGCTTGAGGAAACTGTAACTCCAAATGGCAGAATAATTCACCCAAGGTAAAAGACAGAGCCAGAACAAGCTGCCAGGTCTGTCTGACTCCGACACCCCGCTTTCACTACCACACTTGGGGTATGAATGGGCATCTCTATGAAGAAGTAGTCCTGGCGTCTGTGCTTCAAAGGCATCGTGCCAGAGCAGCCCCTTGCCAAGACTTCAACACGCTCGGCAGCAAGTCGCCCCTTTCTCCTCCACTCTGCTGCGGTAGGTGAGCCCGGGACAGGCTGTGGGTGCTGTACAGCTCACGGAGGGCAGCCAAGCAATAGGGACCTGTCCTTCTCCTAACCTTCCTTGTGCACCATGTAAGAGCTGGAATTCCACAGATAGGTCGGCATCAGCTCTGTGGCCTCTTAATCTCTCTTTGTTTGAGTTTCCTTACATGTGAAACCGGGATTGGGACGGTAGCTACCTCATAGACTGTTATAAGGATCAAATCAGTTAAAAATGTGAAAAGTTAAGCCAGGGGTGGTGGCGCACACTTGTAATCCCAGTACTTGGGAGGCTGAGACAGGAGGATCTGAGTTTGTGGCCAGCCTCACTTACTTAGGCCCTCCACAACTTAGTGAGATCCTGTTTCTAAATAAAGAATAAAAAATAAGACTAAGGGTGTAGCTTGTAGCTCAGAAGTAGAATGTCCCTGGGTTCAATCTCCAGTACTACAAAAAAAAAAAAAAAGTGAAAAGTTCTAAGAACAGTGTTTTAAGATAATAATTAGTTCGATTTAAATGAACAAATGAATCAATCACATGGGCCCACAGGGCTGCCTCGTAGGAGTTTCTCTCTGCATTCTTGCTCCTCCTACCCTCGACCTTCAGTATAAGTTCCCCAATCCTGCAGGGACTTGGGTCCTCTATGCCTGGCCAGACCACAGTCCTCCAGAGGGCAGGGCCGGGGCTCAGGCCTCCTGTACCCTGGCAGTACTTAGTCCTTCATGCAAAGTAGGCGATCCATAGACTCACGTTGAGTGATCTCAGGGACACGCAGTCCCTGCAGTATAGCTAGATCCCATTGGCGTCCAAGCTGCCTGCATGACTATATTTACTGTCCAGCTACTGGTTTAGACTTTATGGTGTTAGGGAAGGGTTGGAGGAGGGGGACTGGCAATATCTGTCTTCCTAAAAGCAAGTTGGTTCCAATGGCTGAGTGGAAGGACCAAGGATAAGTGTTGCAAACTTGAGGTTCATTCTACAGCCCCATTAATTACCTTTCCCAAGGTCCTCTAAGTGCTCCTGTCTGTCTCTCAAGCCTGGGAATGTTTATTAGGAGGATCTGCCCAACTTTCACTTCCCTCCCTCCTGTCCAGCTCCAGCCCTCTACCCACCAGACAACTTATGTGGCAGAAGAGGATAAGGCTAGATACCCAGAAGGCCTGGGTTTGCCCTGAGAGAGAGTGACAACAGGACAGGACTCAACCAGTGTCCTTCCCACAAGCTCTCCCAGCCCCAGTCTCCATGGAACTGGATGGAGGTCCTCCCTGTTCCCCGAAAGTCAGTTTACACTGGTGCCTAGGACCCTAACTCCCAAGCATAGGGCCTCTTTCAGGCCACAGGCATAAGATTCAGGGTTCCTTCCTTCTCAGCACCTGTGCCCTGGGAAGGGGACTGGCAAAGACTATTGTCAATGCAATCAGCCCTTAGAGCCAGAGAAGCTACTATCTGCCAAACTTCTCCCCGACCAAGTCCCAGCGACGACCTCTATGAAAAGCAAAAACAAGAAAGGCCTCCCTTCTGCACCATGTCATCAGTCCCCTTCCTGAGTTTTCTGCAGGGCCACACCCTGCCACGGCCAGTGGTCAAGGGCAGGCTAACCACAAGAGAGAGACCATGGGTCAGGCTGGATGTGCGCAGGGTCAGCCGGGGCAGTCTGCCGAAGGGGGCTTCTCAGAGAACTCGGTCCCTTCCCCATTATGCACACGTGGCTCAGACCCACAGAATGACAGGGCTAGAATGAGCCTGGGCCCACTCCCTTGTTTTATAGATTCCCCATATCAAATGCAAAGTCCAAAACTGGCTCCCACCACACAGCAAATGTACCGCCCTCCTTTCCACATTAGCTAATGCATCCTTGGGGAAAGCCGACTCACATTTCAAATTATGGCCAATCTGCATAGGAAAGAGCTGAGGGGTTTTCTGGTGGAGAAAATGCACACACTTTGAAATATGCTCATTTCAAAGGGCTTTTGGGCTGCTCCGGACCCTCCCCAACCCTCTAGCCTCCTACAGAGCAGACAGCTCACGGGGAAGCTGTTTGGGAAAAAGAGGCGATATGGTAAATCCCAGGTATCTCATTCTATGCTAAGTTGAAAAATATAGAGGGGAAAACTTTAGTTCCCAGAAGCAGGCAGACCCCAGACCAGGGCAGAGCCCTAAGCCTCCACTCTTCCCTCTCCCCAACTCTGGCATCCACCCTTTTCCATTTCTGATCCTCCAGCCCCTCTTCAGAGTTTCAGATGCATCTCGAGGGTCCATCAGTGGCTTTTAACTGAGCCCCCAGCTTTCATCCTATTAGTGAGCCCGGGAGTAATTATGACTTCATTAGCCAAATAGGTTCTGGGTTCAGAGACTCCCTCCCACAAAATCAAACACAGACCCACTTTCCTCCATCTGAAGCCCGTCCCCAGGGGGGTCTCCAGCTCACAATGGAGCTGGCTCCAGGGAAACCTGGCAGGAAAGGGGGAGAAGCCAGGATGCTGGCCAACGGGAAGGAGGCCCCCCTGCCCTGGTCCGTGGCGCATCTGTCGGCCGGGCCCCCAGAGAGATTTGACAGGGAGAGGGATGGCACTTCAGCAAATGAGGGGCGCGACCCCTCGCATCTGTCTGCTGCTCCTTGCCCTCTGGCCCTGCTCGCCCCTCCAGTCATGGGCATAACCGATGGCCAGTTCACTTCCTGGATGGATGGAGCAGCTTGCTCAGCTGGGGCCTCTCTGGGCCAATGCCCAGGGGCCTCTAGAGTGTTGGCTGTCCCCAGCTCCCCTGCCCCTGTCTCCAATCCTATACTTCAGCTGCTGCAGCTCCAAGGGCAAGAAAGTAGTAGGTCTGACAAATAAAGACAAAGCTGTGCCCAGACCTCCTGGCTGACCCTCAGCCACCAGGCTAGACAGGTAGGTCCCTGACACCTGGGAGAGTCCACAGCTTTTGTGCTTACTTATCTGCCATCTCACATATCAGCATTAGAAAATACTTTCTTTGGATCTAAATTAACTCCACATTGCAATTAAAACCATTCACACTTGAGAAATTGCCAATCTTCCTTCTCTTTTCTTACTCCTTTAAGAGCTTTTTGGAGTCAAATCCTCCTGCCTCTAAGTGACACCCAGCTAATGGGCCCTCCTCCAAACCTTCTTTGGTGCCTGAAGTCACACAGAGCTAGCCATAGCCTTCAGCCTCTCCTGCAAGCCAGGTAAACTTCCAGGAGGAAGCCACACTGGCTCCAGCAGCCCCGCCTGCTGCCCACTCCTTACCAGGAGAAGGCGCGAGCCTCCAGGGAATGCTCAGACACACGCTTCTTTGTCCACCAAGCTTCCAAAGAGAGCTGGCTGCTGCTGCTTGGGCCTTGCAAGTAACAGCTGGTGAATTCGCATTCCTGCTGAGGGCCCCTCTGCTTGGGTCCTCTGCCGGCAAGATGCCATCTGCTGGGACTTCAGCCAGAGGCAGAAGGATGGATGAGATGACCTCCAGACAGCCCTGCCACTTTTGAGGCTCCAAGCTGTGGGCAGCCATGGCCCTGGCTCTGGCTCTGACCTGACCCTGTTCAAAGTCCTGAGGCCTGACTAGCTCCCGCTGGCCTCCCTCCCCCAACCCCAATCCACAACCAGCCCAGAGGCCAGGCAGAAGAATCCCTGCCCCTTGCCCTTTAAGGAAAGGGAGTCCCCAGAGGCCAACCCAGCTGTGCACACTGCACCCCTGCTCCTGTTCCCTGAAAGCAACTCTCCTTTTGTTAATTCTGCAATTTCCCAAAGTGCCAGGAGCGTCTTATCTGACAGCCACAGCATCTGTTCCTCGCACTCTCTCCAGAAGGTCTGCGGGAGCATTGCCAGCCTCTTCCCCGAGGCCCCCCAGCCTCAAGCTCCTTCTGCCTGAGTTGGGGCACCCTGCTCACCTGGTCCCCTGGGAGCGCCTCCAGGACCAT
>PVLC010011821.1:7336-38393 GCA_004027655.1 Graphiurus murinus
AAAAAAAAAAAAAAAAAAAAAAAAAAAAAAAAATCCAGAGCTGGGTATGGTGGGTTATCCCTATAATCCCAGTACTTAGGAAGCTGAGACAGAAGGATCACAGGTTCGAGGACAACCTCAGGAAGTAGTGAGAGTCTCATCAACCTTGTTTCCAAACAAACAAACAAAAAACAAATAAATAAACTTAAAAAAAAGAGTTGAGCCGGGCATGGTGGCGCACGCTTGTAATCCCAGCATTTGGGAGGCTGAGACCGGAGGACCCAGATTTGTGGCCAGCCTCGGCTACCTAGTGAGGCACTCTGCAACTTAGTGAGATCTTGTTTCAAAATAAAGAATAAAAAATAGGGCTGGGAGTGTAGCTCAGAGGTAGAATGCCCCTGAGTTCAATCCCCAGTACCACCAAAAAAAAAAAAAAAAAAAAAAAAGAAAAGAAAAAAGAGTTGGAGTGTAGCTTAGAGGTAGAATGCCCCCTGGGTTCAACAGTAACACACACACACCCAGATTTGAGGTTCAAGGTTTTATATGATATAAGCGGTACAACTAGAATCACTACATGAAGAAGTCCAACATAATGTCTCTAGAAACAGTTTTATAAAATACAAAGACTCAAACAGGCAACTGCATTCGAGCTAAGAGCAAAGCATGCATGACGTAGGTCAAGTTGCTCTGTGATCTCCTCCACCACTGTTTAGAATAAAGATGAAAGCATACATGAATGAAGAGAGCCTGATTCTGGTCTGACATCATCAGAATGGAGGAGAGAAAAGCAATAGAGAAATGAAAGGAATATGTGGGAAGGCAGAAAATATTTTAATTGAAAATCCAGTCTTCTGTTTTCCTAAATCTCATTCTCAAGGTGTCTCTTTTATTCCTTTTTCCCCATGTCCCATATGCCATGCCAATGGAAAATTTTTTTTTCTTTCCTAGGCACCCTCAACTAAAATTTATACAGTTGATTTCACTGGGAATTCAGGCAAAGTCAATAAGGAATGTTTATATTTCCTTATTAATATGTGGTGGAAAGTTACCAATTTATTTCTCATTGCTAGCTAGTTAGTTTTATATATAATTTTGAGGACTGATGTAACTATTATTCATCTTACCATTTTTTAAATATGTTTTTGAAATCTTTGACCAAAGCGCATAAGAGGAAGTGATGAGAATTTGTAAACAAAATGTGAAGATACTCTGGAGTTCATGACACTTATATATTTTTTTTCTTCTGTAATTCTAGTATGAAGCTTATTATCCCTTTTCATAAACTACTTTCTGATTGGATTTTTATAAATCAACAATTTGATATCTCAAATATGTCCAGTCAGTGTTTGTCATTCCAAAGAAGATAACATGATGACATCTATTTCCTTTCAAGTGTTTAAGAAACTTTAGGAGTTAAGAAATGAAAATAGATGTTTAAAAGAAGGTATTTAGCCAGGCATGGTGGCTCCTGCTTGTAATACCAATACTTGAAAGGCTGAGACAGGAAGATCACAGGTTCAAATCCAGCCTTGGCAACTTAGCGAGGCTCTCAGCAATCTAGTGAGACTCTGTTTTCAAATAAGATATAAAATCAGATTGGGGGTGTAGCTTGGAAGTAGAATGCCTCTGGGTTCAATCCCCAGGACAAAAAAAAATTAACTATATTCTACATGAGACTGCAAAACTTATTCAATAAATAAAACATCCAACTCTCATTTTACTTGAACTAGATAAAAATATTACTTAGCCACAATCTTTATTGTATATTTAGAAATCTGAGTTTCCACACAGTTGAGACCATATTTGAGAGGAAGGGAGAAAAGCCGCAAGAGAGAAAACATTTTGATTCAACTTTGTGCTTGGTGACCTGTTTTTCCTCATAAAATTTACAAATTAAGGGACATATTTCTACATAGTATTACAGTCCATGGTTAGTGGTAACCAAACATTTCTCCACTTACTTGAGGAATGCTGTTCTATTACTTGCTTATTTTGTGAAACAAACACACATCCACTAATCATCTCCTGAACCTAGAACAACAACAACAAAAATTCTCTCAGGCTAAAACTTTCTGTGTTAGTTCGTGTGTGTGTGTGTGTGTGTGTGTGTGTGTGTGTGTGTGTGTGTGTATGAGAGAGAGAGAGAGAGAGAGAGAGAGAGAGAGAGAGACAGAGACAGAGACAGAGACAGAGAGAGGCAGACAGACAGACAGACTTGGGCTTGAATCCAGGGGAATTCTACCTCCAAGCTATACTTCCAGCTATTTTTATTTTTATTTTTTTGAAACAAGGTCTCACTAGATTGCTGAGAGTCTTGCTAAGTTGCTGAGGTTGGTCTTTAACCTGTGATCCCCCTGTCTCAGCCTCTCAAGTACTGGGATTACAGGTATGTGCCACTGGCTCTGTGTTAACTCTTGTTAATTTGAGAGTTCAGAGATACTACATGAGAGAAATCAATGCTTCTCTCATGTTGATGGCCAGGTGGGAAATTCCTACTGTTTAGAGTGTAATTATGGTGGAAACTACTCTTGGGAGGAATGGAGTATCTCAGTGTAGTTATGGAGGAATACCATAAATGCAGAAGCAAAGCCATAGTTTCCTTGTTACTGGAGGTTCCTGAGATACCATTAGGTGGCTTCAGGACAGGGATTAAATAACACTGAACCACAAGTTAGTACCTTTTCAGTTCTTTTGCACTTCTGTTAACATCAAGTAGAAAGTTTGCAACTGTTGCCTCAGGCAGAATGGTGAACAAAAGGAGAAATTCATAAGAATATTTTGTTTCTTACTGTACTTAATGTAGGAGCAAGTGATTTTCCATTAAGATACTAAAATAAAGCATTTATTTATTTATTTATTTATTTATTTATTTATTTATTTATTTATTTATTTTTGTTTTGGTGCTGGGAATTGAACCCAGGAATATTCTACCTCTAAGCTATGCCCCCAGCTTATTTTTGTTTGTTGTTTTTTCCTTTTAGTGGTACTAAGGACTGAACTTTAGGATATTTTACCTTTGAGCTATACCCTAGCCTATCTTATTTTATTTTTTAAATTTGAAATAGGATCTTACTAAATTGCTAAGGCTGACCTTGAACCTGTGATCCTACTGTCTTAGCCTCCCAAGTACTGGGATTACAGGCATAGACTACAATGCCCAGATTTCTGTCTGTTTTTTTTTTTTTTTTTTTTTTTTTTGGTACTGGAGATTGAACACAGGGGCATTCTACCTCTGAGCTATATCCCCAGTCCTATTTTTTATTCTTTGTTTTGAAACAGGATCTCATTAGGTTGCAGAGAGCCTCACTAAGTAGCTGAGGCTAGCCACGAACCTGAATCCTCCGGTTTCAGCCTCCCAAATACTGAGATTAAAAGGCTGCACCCACCACACCTGGCTCTGTGTTTTTTTGGGGGGGTGGGGTGGGCGGGGTGAGGTACTGGGGATTGAACCTCCGAGCTACACCCCCACTCCTATTTTTTATTCTTTTTCTTTTGAAACAGGGTCTCACTAAGTTGCAGAGGGCCTCACTAAGCAGCTGAGGATGGCTGCGGACCCGGATCCCCCTATCTCAGTCTCCTAAGTACTGGGATTACAAGTGTGTGCCACTATGTCTAGTTATTTTTATATTTTTATTTTTTAAGCAGGGTCTCACCAAGTTGCTGAGGGCCTAAATTGGTGAGGCTGGCCTTGAATCTGCAATCTCCCTGTTTCAGCTTCCCAAGTACTGGGATTACAGGCATATGCCACCATGCCTGGCTAAAATAAAGTTTTATACGGCAGGGAAAAAGGGACGTTTGGGGAAGAAAACATAAATAATGTTATAGCATATGTGAATGCATCACTCTGAATCTCAGGATCACATGTGGGGAGGCAGGAAAGGAGGAAGAGGAGTGGGGGAGGAAATAGACCAAGCGCTATTGTGTGCAGGTGTGAATGTATCACTATGATGTATAATTACAATGCACCAATAACAATTAATAAAAATAAAGATACTGAAACCCTTGCTATCACTGTGGCCTCTCAGAAAAATTTTGCTTGTATACACTGCCTCGCACAGGGCCTGGTAGTCAATGACGGGTTCGATTTTCTCAGGGCAATATTAACCTAAGACAGGGCTCATTGAATGACTCATCGAGACCCCATGATGGGTAAGATTAAGCACCTAGTAAGAAACGACCTAGACAGGCACAGTCCTTCGTGCATTTTAAAATAAAAACGGGGGAGTTGTGGGAGCCCAGCTGGGCCCTTTTCCCCCTGGCAGTTGCTATCTGCATATATTAGCAATTATACTGACTCTTCTGCTATGGCTACATTGGTGTCTCGAAGTCTGGAGATTGCCTCTAGGATGCGTAGATGAAAGACCCTCCTACTTCTTAGAAAGTAAATATATGACCCTAAAGGAGTATGGTTTTATGACTCTAGAAAGTTTGCTTGACCAGGCTATGTTAAGAATGTGGGCAATACGTGTAAAATGAAGAAGTGGTGCTATTTGTCATCTGACAATGATTGATATCTCAAAAATGTCTATGTAACCCTGTTGTACCCAAGAAATGTATTTTTAAAAAGCCATGCTGAAAATATAAATTAAAAAAAATTTAAATACAAAAAAAATTTTTTGCTTGTATAAAAAGTAAGCTAATTTAAATTAAAGAATTATATAACAAATGTTAAAAATATGACAAATAATTGAGTTTGGAACACATAGCTAGAGTTCTCTAAATAGGGTTAAATTCCTTTTTCTCAGACTTCTGTTTTTCTACCTCCCCTTCTTTCTCTCTCTCTTTCCTTTCTATACCTTGTTATTCAATAGAATGTATTCTTATTGTACAATGTGCCTGACATTATGTTAGGCACTGTGAACCCAGAATACAAAGGTTATTACATCATCATCTTCCCTCTCAACCTTCTCAGCCTCACTGGAAAGGCAGATATGGAAACTATTATTATACAGTGAGAGATTTGATGTGCATGCAAGGTATAGTGTAGCCCAGAGGAGGGATAGCCACAAGGGAAGCAAGGGAGGTATCCGGTTTCGACCTTGGAAATCGTCCTATAGAATACAGGCCAAGTTCACAAATATGCCTTTAATTTATTTAGCAAGCCCCTGTTGAGCCAGAGACTATGCTAGGTACTGAGAATTTGGACATGAGAAAGATATAATTGAAGCCTTAGATGTGTGCATGTATGTCTTTATCATTCTGAACTTCATTATGATGTGTGATTATAATGCACCAAAACAGACACTACTTTAAAAAGATGCTACTATTCAAAGGGGACATAGACAAGGTGAGAAGTGGTTCTCTAGGTCTATGTCCCTTATCTGAAAGCCTTAAAGGCAGATGTGCTCACAAGCCTGAATTTTTAGGACATTAATAATGTATACAAATTGTATATCACATAACACTCATAAGGGATCTCGGGCAGTATCTCATACTTACAACATATGAATAGTCACACTAAATGGAATAAGGGTTATAAATAGCTTCAAATCAATTTGATTTCAGATTTGTTTATTTCTGGGTTGCAAAAAAGTATTTTAGAACCCATTCTTTTTTATATAGTTCTATAAATGTTCTGTAAAAAGTTCTAAATTTTATTTTAGAAAAAAGAAAAATATTTACAACATATGATGGCCAGTACCAGCTCCCTGACAGGCATGAGGAAAGAGGCTGGTACAGTGTAACTTCCGAGGACCCAGGGTGTGTTTCTGCACTAATGGGAGCACTGTCCATCTACCAGTGAATCAAGACCAGCAATTTCTCTCTGAGAACGCTAGCACACCAGGACAAGTGCTGTGTCAGGATGTGACTCTTGTCTCGACTCAGAACACATTCTTTAAAATAATTAGAGGTATACTGGAGGGTGTTTTGGAAGAATAAAGAAGTGGCAATGAACTACACTTTAAAAAACAGTCAGGGAGGGCTTCCTTGAGGATGTTTTCTGAATGGAGTATGGATGGATGAGTAGAGTTAACCAGACAAAGACAACAGGAGTTGTCAACAGGGGTTTTTCAGGCAGAGGAGCAACCTGTAGAAAGACAATGGCCTCGGTGTTTGGGAAAACTGCAAGTAATTTAGAATGGCTATGTGTGTAGTGTCTGAGACAAATGAAGAGGTAGTGATGGCAATGCTGGTGGTGGGCAGAGATCTGATGGAAGAAATAGACAGGGACTCATGCTAACTTTAACTTTTATTCTAAAGGAAAGAGAGAGCTACTATAAAATTTTAATAGTGTGTAGCCATATGAACAGATTTGAAATTTGAGGAAAATCACAATACTGAAAGACAGAACTTATATGCTACCCCAAATTGGCAAGTTGACATAGTTTGGCACAAAGTTTACTCAAGCAATCATAGCAATTAGAGAGTTAAAGGCAGGCACCCTAGTGAGAATTGATAAGAAGAATTTTTTTTCCCCCTTAGTGGTATGGGTCAAACCTAAGAGGGGATATTCTTTTTTTTTTTTTTTTGCAGTACTAGGGATTGAACTCAGGGGCATTCTACCTCCGAGCTACAACCCCAGCCCTATTTTTTATTCTTTATTTTGAAACAGGGTCTCATTAAGTTGTGGAGTGCCTCACTAGGTAGCTGAGGCTGGCCTCGAACCGGGATCCTCCACTCTCAGCCTCCCGAATGCTAGGATTACAAGCCTGTGCCACCAAGCCCGGCCCAAGAGGGGATGTTCTATAGAATTAGTTAAGACTTAGTATCTGAATGGGCTGGGAGTAGGGGGCAGAGTTCCCTCATCGGGCTTCAAGGTATATCACTAACAGGCTAGGGAACATTGGTAGAATACATGATTCTGGTATTGTCAGGGGTAGAAATGGAGAAATGATGTGTTCCATCTTGTGCAAGATGAAATACAGGTTTAGGGTTCAGGGAGCTTGTTGTAGTGGCATTTGAGAGTCCTCATGTGATAAGTGAAGGCTTAATGTGAATAAAATCACAGAGAGACAGTATGTGATGTAAAGGGCACAGAAGACTGAGGTCAAAATCAGAGGAGATGTTTAAGGAGAAGGTCATGGCTAACCATATCAAATGCCCTTCAATGCTCAACTGCGATAAGGTCTGGATAAGTCCTTAATGGACATGGCAAATAGGAGGTCAACCATGACCGGAAAAAGCAGTTTCAGTACCTGAGGATGAGCAGAGACCTGATGTCTATAAATAAAAGAGTGTGTTAGAGAATGTCAATGACTGTCCTTTTGATATACTTGGCTATCAAGAGAGGGACAGAGAGAAGAATGTCAAACTCAGGCAACCATGGGCTGCATGGAAAGATTTTGGTTTAGTTTTAGTACCACTTTCCCCCATTACTTTATTCATCCAGCTTTTCCATCTGTTTTGCAGCCTGCTTCTGAAGGAGGGGAAGTGTCTTTGATTCTCCTAAACACAGGTATTTCATAGAAATAGATGGCCAGATAAACAGCCTGAACTGGAATAGCTCTGCAGGAAAGCACCTCTTCCTGGAGTGTCTCCCAGGTGCTGCTTCTTGTGCTAAGTTCCTGTAGAGCATTTACACCTTCCTCTCTCTGTTGTCTACCTGATTGGCTGCTTGCTTCTTGTTTTGGATGGCTCTTGGGGCTGTACTGGTAAAATTCCTGTGTGTGAAGGATTTACCAAGGCAATGCTCTTCCAAGTGACCCCCACTTGCTTCTTGTAGCCTGTATCCTCTGCTTCACACATCCAATTTAGCTCAGCCAATTTCTGCGAGTGTCTGAGGGAATAAAGTACATGGCTAGGCACAGCGGGAGATACAAGACAGGGCTCGTGCCCCTGTAGACCTTAAAATCCAAGGCATGGTACAACAGTCTGGAAAATAATGAAGACAGTAATTTTGAAACATTTGGGAACATATACATGCTTTTGAAAAGTTGGTGAAAACTATGTACTTTCATCACATGAAAACACCACCCGGAATTTAACATAAAATTTCAAGAGGGTTTGTGGACTTGCTAAATTTTGAAGCAGTTTATAAAACTCAGCTGAAGACTGCCCAAACTACAGAGCTATGCTACTCTCTGTGCATGAACTCAGCTAAGTGAATATTTCTGAGACTCAGTTTGCAGACTGTGCTGCCTTTCTGGCAAGCATTTTGCGAGACTGAATGAGATAATTCAAATAAGGTGCTTAGCATAGGGTGCCACACATAGCTGATGCCCCATAAAAATGATTTCAGTTTTATGTGTTTTGGAAAAATGAGGTAGGTGTTGAATGGGAGGCAGTTAACACTGCAGTGTTCTCTGCTTAGGGAGTTATTCTGGTTATAGTTGTCACTAAGTTGACAAAAAGAAGAAGAAAAAAAGCTGCATTTCTCATACTTCAGTGATTCCTTACCTACCTTTAGAACTTTTGCTTTACCCAAGTTCCACTTGCACTAGTACTATCCTTAAATATTTTTCCACTTCTATATACTTGCTTGAAAGAGAAACACTGGCTTTCTACCATAAATAGGAAACCACTTTCACTTGCCATAAATAGCAAGTAACAATAACAATAAACTTGGAAACTAAAGAACGAAAACGAACAATGTTACAAATTGTAGTTAGAGTCCCAAGTTCTCTCCTCTCCCTGATAAAAAGGGAGGTTAGCTACTGTTTTAGGGAATTTTCTCTTTGTAACCAGAAGAACTGAAAGAGAATGAATGGCAAAGGGAATACTTTTCTCACTACATGATTCGCGGTTATTCAATGCCCTCACCTGCTGGGTGCCCCCAGTGAACCACCTCCCTTGACTGCAGCGAGAGATCCTTCCTTCCTTAGGAAGACCCTAGGTGAGGATGGGTGCCTCCACCAGCCGTCCCCCCGCCCCCCCGCCCCCAACCAACAAAATAGTAAGTTCGCTGGGGTCAGTGGCCTGATATCTAAACGTCCAGCCATCCTGTCTAGGACAGTAGTGCTGCAAACTCCGTGTCATCTGAGCTCCTGGAAACAAGGACACTCAGAGGTTCCAACGCTCCTGCATGGTTTCCTTGCTGGATCAGGCGCGGAGCCTACCTCACACTCCAGACAGCTCCAGAGTTTCATATTTTAACTGGGCAGTAGCTGGAGCAATCCAAGTGCCGTGGGCCCTCGATGGGATGGAAGGGAGGCTGCGGGCACCGTTTCGAAGCTGTCCGCCTGGCAACCGTTGTTCTTCCATGCACTATAGATTCATGACAATTAAAAAGTAAAATTGCCGATTTTATTCTCTTAGATTCTAGGAAGGACCGACCGGAGAATACGATTTTATTATTATAATGAGGGTGGCTCATGGAATTAAATCGAGCCTCCCAGAGGAAACAGGACTCGTCCTCCCTCTCTTCCTGGAGCTACCTGCGCTTCACCTTGTGCACTCAGGGCCACCCGCCCCTCACTCGGTTCCCTGCGCCCCGCGGTGGCGCAGACCCCGGGCGCGGGCGGACTGGGCATGCTCGCGGCAGGGGCCGGGGGAGCGGCGGGAGCGCCGGGCTCGGCCGCCGCCCCTACCTGAGCGGGCCCGCCCCCAGCGCTCGGGCCGCGCGGGCACCTGGCGGGCGCCGGGGACGCGGCAGGGGGAGGAGACGCTGCGCCGGGCGGGCGTCGCGGAGCCGCGCTTGGCGTTCCCGAGCCGCAGCCCAACTTTTCCCAAGTCCCACATTTGGGGGCAGGAGGAGCGGGACGGGGGCGGAGAGCAGAGTTCCTGGAAGGAGCAGCAGCCGTCGCAGCAGCAACCCCACAACATGGCCTCCTCCGCCTCCTCTTCCCCCGCGGGCGCCGAGAGCAGCCCTCCTGCACAGGTGAGCGCCGCGCCGCGCCGCCCCCCTACCTGTGGCTTCCTTCCTCTCCCGGGCGCCGGCACCTGGGCGGGCGGGTGGCTCCGGACCCGGATCCAGGGAGTCCCAGGGACGCTGCGGCGCTACCTGGAACCTTTCATTATGGGGAGGCAGCCGCGGAACCGCTAAGGCAGCACGGGGGCCCCCAGATTCCTGAGGATCGTGGGGGTCCGGTTGCGACCGAGTCCTAAAGTTTCAGATGGGGCAGAGGCGCGGGCTCATAAACAGCCCCAGAGCCTGAGCATCCCCCAGGAAGGAGGGAGGGCCTCAGGACTTGGGGCTTCTGCTTGGAAACAGTTGTCTAGAAAAAAGTGGGGCCCAGGGCCCCGGGCGGCCTCAGCGTAGTCTCGGGTCTTTGGACTTCTCTGTTCTTGGCTAGCCCGTCCAGCTCCGGGCCAGGCTGAACCTTTTCTGAGGCCACGACCCAAGTAAGCTGCAGGTTTGGTGAGAAGGAAATCACCTGGTTCTGAAAGTTACCTTCACAGTCACCCCACCCTTCTTTTTCTGAAGGTGAGTCGGATACTTTAATGCAGTGAGAAAAAAATAAAGATTGGAGCGTAAATACGTAGAGAAGTGCAAGTGTATTAGCAACGGGGAGGGTTGCTCCTGATGTGTGTCGTTTCCCCCCCCCCCCCAGTAGATTGCCACCTTTAAACCTGGAGGCGTTTAATACCAATTTTGGCGCTGCCATTGTGTGTGTAATATAGGATAATTGGTTTTAAACACTCGCTCATGTTTGCGTGTGTGTAGAATGCCTAAGGAAGGACACCCAAGAAACAGTAGTTGTTCTGCAGAGTGAGTTTTTGATACCAGGCTGAAGGGAGAGGAAGGAGAGAAGGGAGATCTACTTTTCATGTACCTTCTGGGATGTAAAAACCCATGTGCATGCACTATCTATTTTGGGGAAAAGATAAATGCTACAGTTTTGTAAATACACGTTTGAGTAGCCTTGAAAACAATCGTTTGCCTAGTTTCACATCTAGCCCATATCTTTCCTTTAGTTGTCACCTCTAAAATTCCCCAAGGAATCAAGAAGCCTTCAAAAGAAGACTCTTGGGTTTTGCCAGTCAGTTGGTAGTTTTAATTGCTACCTTGATTCTGAGTCTTAATTTTACTTGTTTGAGAGTAAGTGTGGCTTGTCTAAGTTTGGAAGAGGTCAGTACTTCTGAGAAGCATAGAGGGCTCAGAAGTCTCCAGGGTTATTCCAGAAGAGTAGGCCAGAGCAAATAGGCTTTTTGGTAGGAAAGCTGGAGGAGACAGTCTCAGGGTAAACACAGACTGCTGCTCTAGCAGTTCAGGCCTTCTTGAAATCTGCTGACCTGGGCTCAAACCAGTGCACCTCAAAGAAATACATTTTCTACTTTGCAAATGTATGTAAAAGTTAAAACCACGCTTCTGAAACAACCCAGCTACTGATATCTAGAGGGCCAATTTCTCTTCATTCGTGGAGGATGAATACCTGAGTTGTGAGTCTAGGCCATGTTACACAGTTATTTCGGATGTTTCTCATTGTTCTTTTGTTAAGGCATAAACAAATATCTGATGATCTGCGCAGTGACTTTTCAGGCTCCCTGGCAGAGAACATGGCTCAAAGTCCTTCAGACAACACAAAGACTAGTGGTGTGTTTTGGAATCCAAGGAAACACTGTAGACTCTGAATCTGTTTGCATTTCTGTGGTGGTAGTTATATTAGTACTGTGGTTTTCCTTTTACAGTGATAATGAGCAAGTTAATGTATCTGAGTCTAGAATAATATTTTGATAATTGGAAATAATCTTGTTCTGAACTCTGAGTAGTCTTTCCAGGTTGATCATCTCCAATCAATTTCTTTTGCGGGGGTTGGGGGATGGGCACTGCAGATCAAACCCAGGGGTGTTTTACCACTGATCTACATGCCTAGCCCTTTTTATTTTTATTTTGAAACAGGATTTCACTAAGTTGGGGAGGCTGGGCTCAAACTATGGATCTTCCAATCTCACAAGTACTCCCAAATAATGGGATTACAGGCATGTACCAATGTACCTGGAAGTTTCTTTTTTGTTTGGGTACTTGGGAAGGTCCTATGTGGATCAATTACCAAGTAACTTGTCTGAGGCAAGAGGAAAGTAGACACATGAAAGTTATATATGTTTTCAGTTCTCAGTACATGATAGTATTTTTCACAGAATGAATTGGCTCTGGTATTTGATGATCTGTTTATAACCAGAGATGAAATGATCTAGTGCTTGAAGTTAGAGCTTTAAAATATAAAATAAATTATATTTCCTTGATCAGATACATTATTTCCATTTTCAGAGACTATTATAGGAAGGGAAGCATAATTTTGGTCCTAATATACATTTAGAATCTGGCTTTGTAAGGGAAAGAGGCAGAACCAAAGTTAATTTTGAGTACCACTGTAGAAAAAGAACTGTGTGCTGCTGAATGGAAGGGCTGTCTCCCAAAGCATTTTAAACAACCTTGATGATTCATTAGTAGCTATTTTGTGCCTCTAGCATCTAGCTACATTTCTGTCCTGTGCAGCATCTCTGGGGAATGCCAAGGTGTGGTGCTAAGGTTCCTGTGTGACAGGGGAGTGAGATCAGTGGCTAGCCCAGTATGGAGCCCCCCCCCCCAATAATATTTTATGTGGAATCTAGCAAAAAGAAGCTTTGCAACTGTAATTTTGTTCTTTAGCATTAAGTACTAAATCCTTAATTGATATTTGTTGAAGGAAAGAGTGAATAAATGATAATAGGGACCTGGTATTCAGATTTAGGAGTAACATATATATATATAAAAGTAACATATATATATATATATGATGGTACTGAGGATTGAACCCAGTGGCAGTCTACCTCCAAGCTATGCCCCCTGCTCTTTTTATTTTTTATTTTGAAACAGGGTCTTGCTAGGTTGTTGAGAGTCTCACTAAATTGCTGAGGCTGGTCTTGAACCTGTGATCCTCCTGGCTCAGCCTCCTAAGTACTAGGATTACAGAAGCGTACCACTATGCCTGGCTAGGAGCAACTGTAAATGATTTAAGCAACACATACTTTTAAGCTCCTCTCATGTAAAAGGCACATTTAGGTGCACAATGAAAGTCTTGGTTCATACTGTGAAGAAGTTCATAATTGCCAGCCTTGATGGCACACACCTATAATATAATAGTTTTGAGGCCATCCTCAGCAACTTAACAAGACCTGTTTCCTAATAAAAAATAAAAGGTGTAGCTCAGAGGTAGAATGCCCTTGCGTTCAAATCCCCATACCAAAAGAAAAAAAAAAAGTAAGTTCATAATCCAACTAGATAAAGAAGGCATATTCATCTTGAAAACATAACTAGCTTGTCTAGTAATAATAACAGCCATGGTTTCTTATGCCTTCCAGGACAGCTGCTATATACTTTACAATAAGCTACAGAGTGCTAGTACCTCACCTCAACTTATAGGTGAAGAAATTGAGCTTCAGAAGACCTGTAAATTGTGACTTGATAAAGGCTGAATCTGGATTGGAATCCTTGTGTGCTTGAGTTGTAGAAAGAATGGTGAAATCAGGAGCCAAGGAATGGAGTCCTCATTCTCCAACTAACTAGCACTGTCCCCTCAGAATCCCATCACCTCTTGTGACTACTTTCCTCTTGTCTATGATAAGATACTTGGCAATTGATCTATACAAGACCTTCCCAAGAAAGGAAATTCTCCTTCCTCTTCCACTGGAAGAAGGAGAGAGTTGGAATAAACCATTGGAAATGTTCATCTCAGCTGTAATAGTTTATAACTTAAAAGCATTTTAAACACTTAGGTATAGATAATTTGTAATGAAGTGATATATTTCTTTGTTTTCCAAGAAGCATTCCCTCCCCCATATTGGCATTCCTGATGTTAGTATAATTTTCAAAATGCTGGGAACTTTTAAGTTTAATTTTATTTTTAAGTAACTTCTTTTCCCTGAAGATCTGATGTTAAAGCAATTGTGCTTTTTACAATTGATGACATTTGTAAATGACAAATTTCTAACAAAGAAATTTGTTAGATCCAAGGGGAAATGGAAATACCAGTGAGTTTGGGCTGGTAATTAAGCACTTATCAAAGAAAAATATTTAAATGGGATTTGAAAAAAATGGATGAATTATAGCGGCACATAGTGGATGGGGAGTTGTTGGGATAACTCCTTGGCATCTGTAGGTCCTGGAGGCTGGCTGGGTTTATTCATTCATTGCTTCCCTCTTCCCTTTTTCCCTCCTTCCTCCTCTCTCCTTCCCTCCCTCCTTCCATTCAAAATTAAAGATATTACCAGTTGTATACTGGTAAATGATCAGTTGTATACTGGTAAATTTTGTGTGTGTGTGTGTGTGTGTGTGTGTGAGAGAGAGAGAGAGAGAGAGAGAGAGAGAGAGAGAGAGAGAGAGAAATACTGGGGATTGAACTCAGATACATTTTATTTAGAAACAGGATCTCACTGAGTTGCTGAGGCTGGCTGTGAACCTGCCATCCTTCTGTCTCAGCCTCCCAAGTACTGAGATTACAAGTGTGCACCACCATACCTGGCTCGTAAATGACTCTTAAAAAAAAAGTGAAGTCTGATTTGTGGCGTTTGCCCATTTCTGTGGTATAAATACTTCCTCCATGGCTGATTTCAAGCTACCAACAGGAGGTGGACATGGAATTCAGGAGAGAGACACAGAGATGGCAAGGACATCACGTATATCCAATAATGTGTACTTTTTTTTTTTTTGTAGTTGAGTCAGTAATTTGTTTATGGGGAAGCACAGATATAAAACTAGTTTTTATTCTTCAAAACGTCATTATTTAGTGGGCTGTTTCAGTGAATGTGTAAGTAGAGAAAGGACTCACACTGAGAATGGTTGACTACCTCTCTTTTTCTCTACTGAGAATAAATAAATGCCAAGTAGATTCTCAGATATCTGGCTTAAATATGAGAGAACTGAGGTGAATAAGTGGATTATTCAGTATTAGCCTGGAACATGATTTTTAAGAACATTTCTGAGGATGTCAAGTTATGTTGTGTATGTGTTAGAGTATGTACATGTTTATTAATTACCTCTAGTGAGTTATAATTTACATACAATAAAATCTGCCCAATTTAAGGGTACAGTTTGGTGAATTTTGACAAATGTCGTACCACATCACAATTAAGTATATGTGTGTGTGTGGCGGGGGGTAGTGGTACGGGGGACTGAACCAAGGGTGCTCCGCCTCCAAACTTCAGCCCCTTTTCATTTTCATTTGGAAACAGGGTCTCGCTAAATTACTGAACACTGGCCTTGAACATTCATTCCTCCTGTCTCAGCCTCTCAGGTACTGGGATTACAGGCATACACCACTGCGTCTGGCAACAACAGAATATTTTTACCACTCTAAGAAGTTCATTTGTATTCTTTTCTACTTAAATTCCTTCAGGAAATCATTATTCTTATTTCTTTTGCCATGGATTAGGTTTTCCCATATGCTTTCTTTTGTTCCTGGATTCCCTCATTTAGCATGTTTGTGATATTCATCCATGTTGTACATATAAGTTGAACATCCTAAACCAAAAATCCAAAATTCAAACTACTCCAAAACCCAAAATTTTTTTGAGTGTGGACATGATGCCTCAAGTGGAAAAATCCCACACTGACCTTGTCTGACTGGGCCCAGCCAAAGTGCAGGTGCACTGAAAAAGATATTGTATAAAATTATCTTTAGGTTATTTATATACATGCATATGAAACATGAATTTTGTGTTTAGACTTGGATCCCATCCTCAAGATATCTCATTATGTATGCAAGTATTCCAAAATATGAAGGCAAAAACACTTCTGGCTCTAAGCATTTCAGATAAAGGACACCCAACCTATCTAAGTATATTATTCCTTTTTATTGCTGAGTAGAATTTTATTGTAAGAATATACCACAGCTTAATTTATCAGACATTTGTGTTGTTTTTAGCTTTGATTGTGATGAATAAAACTGCCAAGAGTATTTTTATGTACATCTTTTTGTTGATATATATATTCTCTTTTTGGGGGAGGTGCTGTATAAGTACCTAGGAGTGGGATTGTACAGATAAAACGTAGCGTATGCTTAACTGTTTGAGAAGCTATTCATATTTAGGAAATTAATATTTTTAGCTCAGAATGATAGATTGGAGGAAAGTCCACTAGGGGAATTGTTCTCTGGTACTTACTTAATCTGATTTTTTGTTTATTTGTTTTTATATTGGGATTGAACCCAGGGGTATTCTACCTCTGGGCCATACTCCCAGGCCTTTTTATTTTTTATTTTTGAAGAGTCTTGCTAAGTTACTGAGGCTGTCCTCTAACTTGCAATCTTCCTATCTTAGCTTCCCAAGTTCTGGGATTACAGGTGTGTGTAACCATGTCCAACTAATCTGAGAATTTTTAAAAATATGATTGTAACTATTGATAATATTCATGAAAGATTAGCATTGTAAAAAAGGCATTGATGTGAGACTTGTAAGGCATTGATGTAAGCTTGTAAAAGAAAATATAGTTGCAAAAGGAAAACCGCAAATTTTTAAGAACAGCTTTATTGAGATTTAATTTATATGCCCTGAAATACACCTATTTTAAGTGTACAGTTCAATGAATCTTATATATTTACAGATTTGTGCAACCATCACTATAACCTATTTTCTTACTCGATTTTTTTTTTTTTTTTTTTTTTTTTGCGGTACTGGGAGTTGAACTCAGGGGCATTCTACCTCCGAGCTATACCCCCAGCCCTATTTTTTATTCTTTATTTTGAAACCGAGTCTCACTAAGTTGCGGAGTGTCTCACTAGGTAGCTGAGGCTGGCCGCGAACCTGGATCCTCCGGTCTCAGCCTCCCGAATGCTGGGATTACAAGCGTGCGCCACCACGCCCGGCTCTCTTACTCGATTTTATCAGAGACCTTTATCATACAGGATGGAGATTCCAAGTGAATAAAATTTGGTTTCTAATTTTTCAAGTGAAATTTTGAACAGAGAGCAATAATCTTCCCTTTTAAAAATGTTTACAATAAGCCCGGTGTGGTGGTGCATATTTGTAATCCCAGTACTTGGGAGGCTGAGTCAGGAGGATTGTAGGTTTGAGGCCTGCCTCAGCAACTTAGTGAGGCCCTCTGTAACTTAGTAAAACTCTGTTTCAAAATTTAAAAAAAGAATAAATTAGGGCTGGGGGATGTAGCTTAGAGTTAGAATGCCTCTGGGTTCCATCCCCAATACCACACTTACATACACACACACACACACACACACACACACACACACACACGTTTACAATACAGAGCACATGACTTTGTATGATTTAAAAATTAAGTTCCAGCCGGGCGCGGTGGCGCACGCTTGTAATCCCAGCATTCGGGAGGCTGAGACCAGAGGATCCGGGTTCGTGGCCAGCCTCAGCTACCTAGTGAGGCACTCCGCAACTTAGTGAGACTCGGTTTCAAAATAAAGAATAAAAAATAGGGCGGGGGGTATAGCTCAGAGGTAGAATGCCCCTGAGTTCAATCCCCAGTACCGCAAAAAAAAAAAAATAAATAAAAAAAATAAAAATTAAGTTCCAGTCCAGTGTCTTAGCATGTACGTGTGGTCCCTCTTACTTAGGAGGCTGAGGCAGGAAAATTGCAAGAGCCCAGGAATTTGAGATCAGACTGGGCAACCCTATCTCTTAAAAAAAATGTTAAGAAATTAAATTACTCGTTAATTTTGCATATGGATACTAGACTGTTTTTGTAGAATTAAATGTATCATACTAAAATAATACTCAAAGTATATAATTTTTTATGGATTTAGAAGGTATTTAATATCCTATCATATCTGAAAGTAATTGTCTGTGTGTATCTTATTGGCTCTAGATGAATAAATGTTTGCGGGGGACAGATAGATCACCTATTATTTTCAAGTTAAGTTTGAAGTATAATAAATTAATTTCTCTTTTTCTTTCTTTATTTTTTGAGGTCAGAGGGGAGGCTTAATTAGAACAATTCAGATTTTTCATGTTGCAGTTCTGAAGATCAGAAATCCAAAATGGGTTGCCAGGCCTTTGTTTCTTCTGGAGGTTCTGGAGGAGAACCCATGCTTTTATCTTTGCCTACTTCTAGAGACCTCCTATTTCTCTTGGTTCTTAGCCCCACCTTGTGCTGACCTTGGCTTCCATGATTCACATAGTCTAGATTGCTTTTCAGTTTGCTTTCCCTTTCACTGTTTGTAAACCTTTGGAACTGATAGTTTAAAAAAAAAAAAAAAAAGATCGTGATTATGTTTCGTGTGTATTGTGCATTGTTATAGATTCAACTGTCCTGATTATTTAAAAAAGAAATCACAATGGTTAAACATTCAACTCCAAATGATCAGCCTTTGAAAGTGCCTACTCATTCCTATTATAGAAGTGTTGGTGGCATTTGGTAGACAAACTCTGCTGAGATAAGAAGGTCACCCAGTTATTTCAATGATGGGTGTAGATACTGGAGCAAAACTGATTACACTCTTAGTGATCCCAGTGTCCACCAGTCCATGAGTGGTAGGAAGACTAGAGTTTCAGGTTTACCTGTGAAATGCACAGGAAGGCTTAGCTCTTATGTGAAAATCTCATCCAATGAAATGTTGACAATAGATAACCAATTTTAGTGCTGCTTTTATCTTTATCAATAATTGAAATAACATAGTAGAAAAGGAAAGCATTACAATTTAGTAGGAGAACCCAAACTTAGAGGATGTGCAAGTGGTGAAAATGTGTTTTATAAAGGTGATTCTGAACTGTTTTGTAATTTAGTTTACTTATCTACAAAACAGGAATAATGATAATGTATTTTATCTCAGGGTTGTAAGAATCAAATTGTATGATTAGGTAACTTGTTTATTTCATATTGCTTAGTGCCACATGAACATATTGGTTTGTTTTTTTAAGTGTATTTTTAAAAAAGTACTACTTTTTAATTTCAGTATAACTTAACCATTAGGCTAATAAAGCATCTTGCCAAATATCATCATAGCAAATAATTTCTCAGTTGATGGTT
Organism: Graphiurus murinus; assembly: GCA_004027655.1. Classification (NCBI taxonomy): domain Eukaryota; kingdom Metazoa; phylum Chordata; class Mammalia; order Rodentia; family Gliridae; genus Graphiurus; species Graphiurus murinus. Next base: position 26,109 of record PVLC010011821.1, read on the forward strand.
GTACACTTTAAGATGGGATTTAAGAGATTTTTTTAGCATCTCCTTGAAGTTTTGGAAATTTTAATCTCATTAAACATTAGGTATCCCGGGGGGCTGTGCTTTCTTAGTCTACTGAATCCAACAGAGCAGGTGCATAAGCAGTAATTAAAACCTCCTTGTAGCTCCATCCTTCATTTTGCAGAGTCAGGTTGAATTGCAGAGCGACTTCTGGGTTTGAAATGGTGCAGCTCAGCTTGGTGTAGATGTCCACTTAACTCTCCACCGAGTCTCTCTTGATCTGTATGAAAGATCAGACTGAAATTCTTCAAATGTTTGAAGAATCTGTATAACAAATTGTTGTCTGAGTTGGGACATTTGGATTCATTCAATAATGCAAAATGTATACACACTTGGCCAAATCTTTTCTATGGTATGTCCTCCTAACTGGTAAAATTTCTACCCACTTAACAATTCTCTGTGCTCCTAGTTCTGAGTTGTGTTGAAGTGGTCAATCAAAACTTGTACATGATGTTTCACAGAGCCTCTCGGTAAACTACTTTCTTTTTGTGTATGGTACTGGGATGGACCTTAGGAGCATTCTACCTCTGAGCTATACCCTCAGTCTTGTTTTATTTTTAATTTTAAAACAGTTTCGCTAAGTTGCTGGGGTCTTGCTAAATTGCTGAGGCTGGTCTCAAACATGCTATCCTCCTGCTCAGCCTCTCACGTACTAGGATTACAGGCATGCAATACCACACATGGCGGTGAATGAGTTTTAGACTGGAGTTTGTCCTAGGAGTTGATGAAGACTCTGGAGAGATGAGTAAATACCTAACACTCATTTATGTGGATTCTTGAAGAGACCTTTCATTTGTTAGTAAACACTCCTCTCGAGTTAGAAATCAGTCATTAATGAGACCTTTCTCCCTTCTCATGTAATGAAGTACAAATCTATTCTGCCCCACAAGTCTCTTGCATCCAGTCCTTTCTTCCCCACCTCTATGCCACCATTTTAATGCTGGACTTTATCATCTTTCACCTGTGTTGTTTGAACAGTTGACTAAATTTTCTCCTTGCTTGTACATTGTCTTCCAAAAGACAACTGTTCTTCCCCTTTATATTCCTAAAACAAAGATATGATGCCATTCTCCTATTTAAAAACCTTTTATGATTACCTATTATAAACAGGATAAAGTCCAAACATCTTAGGGTTGCACAGTACCTCCTACCATCTTGCCCCAATACAATTTACCAATTTTGCCCTTGTTTCTACGAAGCATCTGACCTTGAGACCATGTTTCTCCAACCTTTCCCCAAATGGACTGTGCCTTTGCATCCTTCCATGTCTTTGTGCCATTTTTTCCTCCTCCTTTCTCACCTCTATCAATATTTTTAAGATCTGGCTCACCTGTTCTCTCTTCTAGTCAGCCTTCCTAGACTTCTGTAGATGATGGCAGTCGTCATACCTTCTGTGGTGTTGTACTTCAGGAACACTCAGCTGTCATGACTTTTACCACATTTTATTGGATTGATGTATTTACTCTGCCTTCTATAGAAGACTAACTGGACAGTAGATTCCTAGAGGGCTGACTTACTATGTTTTTCTCCATTTTTGTATCTGCCTTCCCATGTCTAGAATCTAACACATCTGATGCTCAGTGGTAGCTGTTGAACAAAAAGAGACTTGGCAGTTGGACATTATTTACCAACAGAGTCTCCTATGGTACAGGTTGAAGTTATTTTGACCTTCAAAAACCATTTATATTTAAATCAGATATAGATAAATGATAACAGTTTGGAAGTGTGTTAGAAGTCTGGCAAGAATATGCACATATTATTGCATATAAAAATTTATTATCTTTTGAGGTTTGACCTTGCACCCATTTTCTGCTAAATAGCACAGAGTAGTATTTGTCTCTCATCGTAGCTATGTGCCTTGGGCAAGTGCAATTAGCTTCTCAAAGACTATTTCCCCATATTAATTTCTTGAAGACTATTTCCTTTTTAAATGAGGGTGAAAATTCATACAGGTATTGAGAGAAATAAATAAGATGCTGTATGGAAGGCATTTAGTACAGTGTCTGGTTCATAGCTACTATCTTATGAGCATCTACTGTTAATATTGAATTTTGCTGTGTGTGTAATATCTGTTAATTTATGTTAATAATATGCATTTCTACTGTTTATTGTCCTGGTAAGGAAGGCACTGTTCTCATAAATTTTCTTTTGCAAAAGAACATTAGATTCTTTTGCCTAAACTTCCTCTTCTCTCTTGTTACCATAAAATGGTAAGAATTTGTCCAGTTTTTTTCTTTAAAGCGATTTACAAATAAAGATTGTTGATATAATCAGCTGATAAGATAAAGCTAATCTCCTTCTTGCTTATGATAGCATTAAAGTCCATGAAGATTTACAGATATAGTATGCACAAAGCAAACAGCACCAGTATAAATGTTCTGCATGCTTCTTATGGTGCCAAATTCAATGTTCTACTCTTGGTTGGTTTGTAACATTTATAAGCAAGCAATAGAGCAAGTAGCATAACTAAAGTCAGTAAAAAGGTTAGGAGAAATATATAGTAATGTGACAATTTTATATCTCTCTAGTATTCAAGAAACCCATACACATTGTAAAGAAAAGGACAACTTATCAAAAGAAAAACTGGTCATGGGATATCAACAGGTATCTTACCAATGGGTACCTTTCCAACAGGTACTGAAAAGGTCCCTCACAGAAGAGGGAAAGCAACTAGCCAATAAACATGAGAGAAAACATTGAATTCCCAAGTCATAGGAATTAAAATGCTCAATTTCTATTTGATAGAATTTTAGCTATCAGATTAGGAAAAATTTTAAAAGTCCTTTTCAGATTGTTGAAGATATAGACTTCTAGATGTTGATAATTTGAATGTCAGTTTGTGCAGTTTTTGGTGGGGGGAATTAGGCATGTTACTTACCTATAAGTAGAATAAAAACATGCTTTTCTTTTGCCCCAGAAACTCAATTTTATGAAATTCTGTTATAGAAATAAAAATATTAAAATGTAAGGATATATTTATTCAGCAATTTTTTTTTTTCTTTTTTTTTTTTTGCAGTACTGGGGATTGAACTCAGGGGCATTCTACCTCCGAGCTAAACACCCAGCCCTATTTTTTATTCTTTTATTTTGAAACCGAGTCTCACTAAGTTGCAGGGTGCCTCACTAGGTAGCTAAGGCTGGCCGCGAACCCGGATTCTCCAGTCTCAGCCTCCCAAATGCTCGGATTACAAGCGTGCGCCACCACGCCCGGCTCTCAGCAATGTTTTTAAATCAGAAACACTAGAAACAAACTTAATTTACCTTCACAAGACTGGTTGAATGTATTATTGTTCCCCTAGTATGTGGAATATGATAAAGGCAATCTAAAAACAAGTTAGAGCTACATATAATAAATTGGAAGGAAGTACATTATTTATTTTTAAGTGGAAAAGGCAAGTTACAGAGCAGTGGATATAGTGCTATTCAATTTTGAAAATAAAAAGAAAGAGGAAAGTCATATATATCTGAGTGTAGGTTGTTTGGTTATCTCGGGGGATGGAATTTGAGGAGGGAAATTATTGGCTCTTTTGCTGTATAGTTTGATATGTTAAGTTGAACATGCATTTTTGTAATAAATCTAATGAAACAAAAAATCAAGGAAAGAAGATTTTAAGTTAAAGGAAAAGCAGAAAGCAGTTATTCTCCTGGATATGTTTTACTTGAATAAAGTTTTATACTATCATTTATTGTATGTTTGTTTTATTTTGTTTCAGTACTGAGGATTGAGCTCAGGGATGCTCTAACACTAAGACAGGTAGTATGTTTCTCTAGTATGTTTCCATTACTGGAGTTTGTTGACATGTATCTGTTTTCTTAACTGGAAAATCAGCACAATAAACAAAATTAACCTCCCATGGAGTCTTTGCAAGCATTAAATTGTAAAGTTCAGTGCTTGGTTCGTAGTAAGTATTTTTTACTGCTACATTTAAAGGTTTCGTATGTATTTATTATTATTTTTATTGCATAAGTAATCCATTCCCAATGCAAAGATGAACCTTTTTAACATGACATATGGTGTGAAAGGACCAGGCTGCTCCCAGCCGAAGGTGATGGTACAGGGCAGCATCCATACTAGATTCTACCATTGTCCCAAAGACAGGTGATCAGTAGCTCCCTATTCTCAGAACCCTAGTGCATATAAGTATGTCAACAGAAGGGGAACATGTACAAAAATTGTGCATATTTTAATTCCCCTTTTATTTTTTGAGTACATTCAGATTTTCCTTTTGATAGATCATACCGATTTATATCTCACAACAATGTATAAGACAGTCCACTTCCTAAACATTCTACAGCCCAGTATTATCACTTTTTTTTGCAGTACTGGAGATTGAACTCGGGGGCATTCTACCTCCGAGCTACACACCCAGTCCTATTTTTTATTCTTTATTTTGAAACAGGGTCTCACTAAGTTGCGGAATGCCTCACTAGGTAACTGAGGCTGGCCGCGAACCTGGATCCTCCGGTCTCAGCCTCCCAAATGCTGGGATTACAAGAATATACCACCATGCCCAGCTGTATTATCACTTTTTAAATGTACCTTGCAAGTGTGCCTTGTAAAAAATGATTCCACATCGCTTATTTTTTTATTATAAATTTTTGGTCAATGTAAAAGCAAAATACAGAATGCTGGCTTTTAAGAAAGATTCTCAAGGGATACTGTGAGGAAGAACTAATGACTCAATAGCACATAAGTCATTAGCTGGATAAAAAGCTCTTGGTGGTCTCTGCTTTTTATATTTGTCCTAAGGGCTCAGCTACTCACCTTATGGATCTCAAAACTCTGTGCTTCTGCTGACAGGCTGTGTGATCTGTTACTAGATAGAGATTCAACATGGAAATCTCTGATGTGAATTTTTTTTACCTCTTAATATTGATGAATGTGAGATCATGAGAGAAGATAGAGGAAACCCATGACGTGAGTGGAAGATGGACACTTAACTTTGCTGACGATAGTGCCACACATTGGCCTTACTAGATTTGGAATTTTCTCCCTTACCTATAGTTAATTGCATAGTTTGCTGTAACAATGCAAAGGTTACTGAAGATACTTGCTGTGTTTCTGAGAATCCATAGCAATCATTTTTTCTCACATACCATTTTTTTTTTTTTTAAGTTTTTCTTAAGAGATGGCAAGGGCATTAATTTAAAAAAGTAAAGTCTATACTGAGAGTGACATTTTCTAACTTTCTTTGATTTTGATGTTAAGATAAAATTTTTATGGGACATGATATTAATGATTCTTGACAGGCTTTATAATTTTTGAGTTATATTTATGTCTGGCAATTAGCTGTACAAGAGTACATGAATATGTGAATATGTATTGTATGTAGAAACAGCGTATGATCCTTCAGAAGAGAGTATAACATTCCTAATTCACCATCTGAAAGGTGCTCACTTGAAATACATTATCTAATGTTGGAGGTAAATTTATTTTATTTATTTATTTTTGTGGTACTGGGGATTGAATTCAGGGGCGTTCTACCTCCAAGCTATACTCCCAGCCCTATTTTTTATCCTTTATTTTGAAACAGGGTTTCACTAAGTTGCAGAGGGCCTCATTAAGCAGCTGAGGCTGGCCGTGAACCCGGATCCTCCAGTCTCAGCCTCCCAAATGCTAGGATTACAAGTGTGCACCACCACGCCAAGGGCAGAGACCTGAAGTAAATTTAATTTGTACCTTCACTCTTCTATTGTTTTATTGTCTCGTGTGTGTGTGTGTGTGTGTGTGTGTGTGTGTGTGTGTGTGTGTGTGATATCAGGGGTTGAACCCAGGGGCATTGTTCCTCTGAGCTACACCCCAGTCCTATTTTGCTTTTTACTTTGAAAATAAATTGTAGAGGGCTCACTAAGTTGCAAAGGCTTGCTGTGAACCTGTGATTCTCCTGTTTCAGCATCCTAAGTACTGGGATTATAGGAGTGCACCACCATGCCCAGCTTGGATAGCATTTTTTTTTTTTTTTTTTTTAAGGAATAAAGACAAGCTAATTTGGTCAACATGGCCCTCAAGTTTCAATCTTGTGTGTTTCAAATAAAAAAAAAAAACTTAGTGGAAAATACAGAGACCTCTCACATGCCTCTTTCTCTCCCCCACTCCTCTCTACCCCCACAGTATCTTCTTTTATTAATATCTTACAGAGTGCGGCACATTTGTTATAACTGATGAATGAATATTGATGTATTATCATAAACTAAAACTCACAGTTTAAATTTGAGTTCACTTTTTTTGTTGTATGTGCTTTGACAAATGTATAATTGTGTCCTCCATTACCTATTGAATAGTTTCATTGCCCTAAAAAGCTACTCCACCCACTCATCCCTATCTGTCTCACATCCCACCCCATCACTTATCTTTAGTGTCACTATAAGTTTTGCCTTTCCTAGAATATCATATAGTTGGAACCATTCAGAATGTCTCCTTTTCAGGATAACTTCTTTCTCTTAACAATATACATTTAATATTTCTCCCATGTCTTTTCATGGCTTGATACCTCATTTCTTTTTAATTACGGGGTAATATCCCATTGTGTGGACACACCACAGTTTGTTGATCCAGTTTCTATTGAAGGATAGAAACTGGTTGCTTCACATTTTGGGGTGATAAGAACTGAGGGACTTTTCTAGGTCTGCCACTCCCTAAGCCAATCTTTCCCAGGCCTTTCACTCCCAAATTCTTAAGAAAATTGTAAATCTTAACCAAAAATTCACTCACAGCTGGGTGTGGTGGTGCACGCTTGTAATTCCAGTACTTGGGAGGCAGAGACAGGAGGATTGAAGGTTCATAGTCAGCCTTACCAACTTAGGCTTTCAGCAACCTAGTGAGACCCTGTTTACAAATAAGAAATAAAGTTGGGCTGGGGGTGTGTGGCTTGGAGGTAGAATGCCTCTGGCTTCTATCCCCAGTTAAAAAAAAAATTCATTCACTTGTGATAATAATCTTGCCGTTGTTACCCCCCTCTTTCATAAATAGTTTAAGCAAAAGAGATATGGTATCTTAAGAAACCTATAATAGGGGACTTCCCTGCATTATCTATTGATGAGATACCAGACCACACTAAACCATCTTGTGATCTCAGGACTGATATCCTCTTCACATACCTTTCCATACCCATCCTTCACCCATTTCCTTTTAAGGAGCAGGAACTCCCTTAGAGTGTCTTTCACTCTGGAGATGACCTGCATTCTCCCTTGAATGGGTGTTTCTTCCTTTACCCTAAAAGCACTTCTCCTTCTTGAAGTGGCTCACATCTGAGGGACACAGGTAGGGTAAACATGAAGGATTTTTTTGGGTGGGTTCACCAAGACGGTCACAGAGCTGACTGGTCCAGGAGCAGAAAAAAGGGACATGTCTGTCCCACAGTGAGTTTTTATACTGCCCAGAAATCCCACCCCTCCTCATGTTTAGTAATTTGGGGTGGTTACTTCTGTGTTTCCCACCACAGCATTGTGGGATGGTGCTAAATTCACCATGTTGAAATTTTCTGCTGATGTCTAAAGCTGTTGAGTGGGGCAATCTCTTATTTTTTCTCAGGAAGACTTCTCCCTGTCTCATTTCTTTCCCTGCCCTGCTCATCTATGTCTAACTACATAACAAAAATATATGGGAATTCTGAATTAAAATTTTATTTCCAGCTGGGCATGGTGGTACACACCGGTAATCCCAGCATTTCAGAGGCTTAAACAGAAGGATCACAGGTTTGAGACAAGCCTCAGCAATTCAGTGAGAGTCTCGGTAACTTAGTGAGGTTCTGTTTCCAAATACAACATAAAATAGGGCTGAGGTGTAGCTTGGGTTCAGCCACAGTTACCCCTCCCACCCATTTTATTCAAGGTGTCACTGTGGGAATTAAATGTGAGTAATATTTTAAAAAACATAGTGCCTGTTACACTGTGAATGCTAGGCAAGTATTTGGTATTCTTATCATTGTAAAAAGATAAAGTATCTTGTGTTCTTTTCTAAGAATATAAATCAGAAAGTCTAAAAAAGAAACTAAGGTATTTTTAGAGGAAGAATTATCTAACTTAAAATCTAAACAAGACAAAAGACATCTTGTTGGCATGCATGGTGGTGCCTGCCTATAATCCCAGTACTTGGGAGACCCAGACAGGAGGTTCCAGGACAGCCTTGGCAACTTAGTGAAACCCAGTTTCAAACTAAAAAAATAAAGTAGATTTGGGGTTGTAGCTCAGAAGTAGAATGTCCCTGGGGTCAATCCTCAGTTACCCCCCCCCCCCGCCCCCAAAGAAAAAGACCTCTTGTCTTGTAAAAAGGGGACCTGATTAAATTCTGAGACATGTTAATGTTTAATATGGAAGAAATAAGCATTAAAGATAATGCCTTTCACACAATGATATGCATAGCAGATCTTAATGATCTTGAAAGTTCATTAATTTGTTCATTTTTAGCTTTTCTAAAGCAACTAGTTTTTATTCCTTAATGGGTTGATTAGATTCTGTTTTCCTAATGGTTAAAAGCCTGAGACTTAAAAAAAGTTTAGTTTGCCAACTCTGAAGGTTCTGTTGATTGATTTGGAGATCTGTACATACCGCCTGTGATCTAGTTCTAACTTTTCAAAATGATTAGTCTTCAACTGTTTGTACCTAAATCAGACTGTTAAGAAGTCTGTTTAATAAAATATGTTGTCATTATCCATTATGATAACTTTGTATTATTAAAAGGAAATTACTGGCTAACCCCCTGTTGAATTAAAATGAATTTGAAATCTGAGTGGAATAGCAACTATTCCGTGCATCTGGATTTGTTCTTTCATTTACACTAATTTCCTAGAATGACCTTTGTATTTCCTCTTTGTAGAGTTTCTTTGTTGGAAAAGGTCAGGAGGACAATGTCATTAAAATTTTTTAGGGTTCTCTAAATTTGCCACATTAGCTACTGCTTTTTTCTGGGGTTATTTTTCTTTCCTGTTTCAGGATAAAGACTTTTTACTCTAAATGCTGCTTTTTGATACTCATTTTTGTGTAATTGCGCTAAACTTCTTTATACTAAATTTAGACATAAAATTGGTTGCTGTTATTTATGTAAAGGATAAGTATTCAATCAGCATTTATTAATGTATATTATAGTACCAATTTTTTAAAATTCAGCTGGTATTAAATTGACATAGTGGTAAGAGAGAAAGCTTCTATTGATGGGAAATAAGAAAATACTGTACTTGCCATTTACCTAATATAATGATTTGAAAACTCCTGGGAGGCTAACAGCCCATTGGATTTGATATCACTTGTATATTATTAGGTTTATACTTATTTGGTGACTCAAAATTAATTTTTGGAGAGGCAGTAGGATGGAAAGGTTGAGAACATTCCTCCGGCTCCAAAAAGGAATGACCTAAGAGCAAATGTTCTCAGAAACCCAGGTGAACATTGATCAAAGCAAGTGTATGGTTAGTCCTGCCACACTAGGAGGGGCCTGCATAAGGTGTTCAGTGAACACCTGAAGGTTGTTCACTGAAGCACTGACTTTGAAGACCAGCTACCACATGTGGGACTGTTCATCACTAAATTCAAAACAGCAGTGCTTACCTTTGGAGAGGGTGGGGAGAAGTCAACAGAAGGGGAGAGATAATTGAGGAAACATTATATTTCTTATATTTGATACTAGGTAGTAGATATAGAACTGTTGGTTCTATTACTTCTTATGCTTTTTTGCATTTTAAAAATATTTTATAATAAAAGCATATGCTTTTTTTCTTTCTTTTTAGATTCTGTTGTCCCATAGTTTTGAAGAGGTCATAACCAGGAAATGGTCATCAAAAATAAGGTTTTTACTTGTGCTATTTGGAGGTAGAACCCAAAACCTTTGGTTACCTGCTCATCGTGGAAAATTTTACACATACGCAAAACTGAGCAGAATATAGAATGAACTATTTACCTATTTCCCAACCATAAAGATTATAGACTAAGAACTAATGTGGTTCCATCTATACTCTACTCATTTCCCTCTCTCGTCTTACTTTGAAGTAAATAAAATTCATTATAATACTTTAGCATTGAATGATTTTACTTGTATCTCTGAGAGATAAAAATTAAAAAAAAAAAAAAACACCCAAAACCTAACCTGACCAGAATGCTAAAATCTTCAAATAATACCTAAAACTTCACATCTAAATCTTCAATAATAATGTCCTAAATATTATTCTGATTCATTTGGAATTTATCAACTATCCAGTTCAAATTTCTCATTTTCTCATGCATATCATAATTTTAAACTGTTTGTTTGAATCAAGATGACAAAAAGATCCACCTTGCTCTGGGTTGATATGTTTTCAGAGGTCTTTCTACTGGCTTTCTTTTTGTTGCTATTGTTGTTCTCATTGTTTTGGCAATTTATTTGTCAAAGAAACCAAGTCCTTTGTCTGTTGCATCCCTTGGTGTCTTTGAATGTGCTCTTTTATTCTCTGTGTCTTCTGTTAACTGGCGGTTGGGTTTAGAAGCTCTATTAGATTTGGATTTGTTCTTTAATCTTAGACTGTGGTATCTTTCATGTGGAGGTAAAGTGATAAATGCTTACTGTCTCTCATGATCCTAGCCACTGCTCAATAATCCACAAGTCCATTAATTTTTAGGAAGCACAAAACGATGATATTTTGATTCTAGAATTCATTTTCCTTTTCTAAATGTATAGTTGATTTGTTTCACTAGCTGAAATGCTTCTGTAAGGAGAAAAATCTCTTATAAACCCTCTTTGCTTAGCTTTTGGTGCAGTTAATGTAGGAAATTTTCAGCATAATGAGGTCATTAGTTTCTATTTCATGGGTATTTCCTTTGTAACTCTCCTAGAATCACGTTTCAAGGCCCCCAGAAATGATGGCACTAGTTAGTATACCAAACAATTATTCTTGATCTATCACATAGTGCATACCCAACAATCTGGAAATAACAATATCAATACTACCATCAACATGATTACTGTGCATTTGCTTCCCAATTCTCTTTGCCTTTTCATATCTCTCTCTTATACAAGTGACTTAAAAGTAATTTGGAGTCGGGCATGGTGGCGCATGCTTATAATCCCCGTACTTGGGAGGCTGAGATAGGAGGATCACAGGTTCGCAACCAGCCTCAGTTACTTAGTGAGGTCCTCTGCAACTTAGTGAGACCTTGTTCCAAAATGAAGAATAAAAAATAAGACTGAGGGTGTTAGCTCAGAAGTAGAATGCCCCTGGGTTCAATCCCCAATACCACACACACACACACACACACACACACACACACACACACACACACACAAAAGTAATTTGGCATGATTCTTCCCTGTATTAAGTTCATTTGTCCCATTTTTTCATTTGTCCCATTTTTTGTTTTTTAAGAATTTCTACTTTAGAAGCCAGACGTGGTGGCACAAGCTTATAATCCTAGTACTTGGGAGGCTGAGACAGGAGAATCATAGGTTTGTGGCCACCCTCAGCTACTTAGTGAGGCCCTCCACAGCTTAGTGAGACCCTGTTTCAAAATAAAGAATAAAAAATAGGACTGGGGTATAGTTCGGAGTTAGAATGCCTCTGGTTTTAATCTTCAGTACTGAAGAAAAAAACTTTTTCTACTTTAAAATTCTACTTTATAGTTATGTAAATTATTATTTTTTTGTTTGTTCTACTCCGTTATTTCCTTTTGTTAATCAACTCCCCCCCCCCCCCAGTACTGGGGATTAAACCCATGGACATTCTACCTCTGAGTTATACTTCCAGTCCTATTTTTTATTCTTTATTTTGAAATAGGCTCTCACTAAGTTGCTGAGGGCCACACTAAATAGCTGAGGCTGGCTGCTAACCTGTGATCCTGCTGTCTGAGTCTACCAAGTGGTGGGATTACACGTGTGGGCCACCACACCTGGCTTAATGAACCATTTTTAAAGTGTATGATTTGCCAGTCATTGTGATGCATGCCTGTAATCCCAGTACTTGGGAGGCTTAGACAGGAAGATGGCAGGTTCCAGGTCAGCCTCAGCAACTTGGTGAGACTCTCAGCAACCTAGCAAGATCCTGTTTCTAAATAAATAAATAAATAAATAAATAAATAAATACATAAATACATAAATACATAAATACATAAATATGTAAATAAATAAATAGGACTGGAGGTGTAGCTTGGAGATAGAATGCCCTGGTTGAATCCCCATTAGAGCACACACACACACACACACACACATCCCCATATTGCTTTTCTTACTTAACAAGGCATGCAATTGCACCCAGCCAAATTATTTTA